>JASSUY010038724.1:0-91949 GCA_032466535.1 Forpus xanthops
AATAAAGAATACCTGCTTGTCAACTAGAAAACTTTGTTGGCAAGTTTGTTCCTGGAGTTTTCTCCGAATCACTATGATGAGCAGGGAAAATAAGCATTTCTCTGCTTCTCTCAGTTCAAGTTGAGACAAACTCCAGGAGAACTTCTGAATTTAATATCAAGCAGTTAAAATTGGGTTGGGAATTCACAGTTATATTAACTCGACAAGTTAGCAGAGGGGCATACTGACTGAACTTAAGCTTTTCCTCTCCTTATTCCTTTGGCAGCCCTGTTTACAGATGCAGTTAAGACTGAATGGTAAACTTACCAGCAACCTGCAAACGGTAATTTCTCAAAAATTTCTTAATTCATTTTTCATCACGGAAGGAGGGAATATGAGAGAGTGCCCATTTGATAATTACTAACTGTTCTTGGGACAATTAAATCTAGGATTATTTAGCTACCTATTCTAGATCATTCCCTCTGGAAGGACAAAGACAATGCTACAGTCAGCAAGTTGCAGGTTAGCGTGAATTGCTCTGCTGCGCTTCAAGTGTTGCATTGCAGTTTGAAAGCAAAGTCCCTGGGCAGTATCAAGTGCTGGTAGGTTAAGTCTCACTGCTGCAAAGCAGAGTGAGTGCCTTTCAGCCACTACAGAAATCAGAAGTGTTTTTCAAAATGCACGACCACCAAAACAAGGCAAAACCCCAAAATGACAGAGGCCAGCTAGAATTTGTTACCTTCAAGAGTACTTTGAGCATGTACAAACTCCTGTTCACTGTACAAACAGCACTGGCATGCAGCCATTGGATCAGTTTTCTGATTGGGGATTTGGAATTTTTCCCCAGCTGTCATAGGGAGTTTAACAAATACTTGAGCACGGATGAGTGGGTGGCAGCAATAAAACAATGCACAGCTGAAATGATTTCACCACAAGCTGCAGGGAGAAAACTATGCAGAACAAGAACAGGAGAGCGTAAGGCCTTGTGACAAAGTAAAAGCCATGCATAAAAGGGACTTGATGATACTTCTAAGTCTGTAAGACCTCACGGTTCTTTGGAATCTGGGATTAAACCAAGATTTGGAGGGGGAATGGCAGGTGGAAGCAGGTTTAAAATAGTAGGTATAAGGAGAAAGCTTCCATAATAAAAGGACTTTCCTACGAAGAAGTACAAACAGCAGCCTTACTGGCACAAGGGAACAGAAAGTAAATTATTTCAGACAGGAAAAGACAGACATTTTACAAAATAAATACTATAAGTCTAGATTCAGGTGTCTCCCATCACAGCTTTTCTTTAAATTCTTTAAAGACCTGTATGCCTGAATTTACAGCTCTGCAGTAAGGCACTAAATGGCATAATTTGTGCATGAAAGATCTGGCACAAAAGCAATGCATAGGAAAAAAAGTCATACCTTTGCTGCAGTCACTTAGGGCAGCTTCTGTCTTGTCCTAGAACACAAAATAGTTTTGTTATATTAAAGCCCCATTTGGAAATTATTGCAAAACAGATTACGTACAATTGCAAGCAAGAACTTTGGCATTCCAAGGAATTGGGATGTTCATGTAATCAAGGCTTTTCATACCGTTGCTTCTGATGCAAAGCTCTTCACCACTGATTAGCTTCCTCTCTGTGAAGGCTGCCAGTGTTCAAATTGCAGGGCTGCCCCACTAATCAGCCTGCACTGCACAGCCGGCAGCAAGCTCCAGTCAAAAGGCTGAGTCACATCTGCAGGCCTTGGCTTAGCTGAGCTACAGCTTTTCTACCTTTGTCAATTAATTAAGGGGTTGGAATAGGCAGTTCCCAAGAATCAAAGATAAATTCTTGTCTGTACGAGCTAAGACATTTAGAAAGCAGACACTGCCTTTAGCACTAATACAGCTTTTGCTACAAGGGACAATGCTTGAGGCTTTCAGAAGCAGTAGGGACAAGACTTTATTGCACCCAGACAACCATAGTCAGAAGATGAAAGCCAGGCAATCTGCTTGTAATGAAACAAGAAAGCAAGCGAAAGAGCTGAGACAGAGATCCTATTTTCATCCAAGCTAAAAGGGCTTAAAAAATATAAATAAAACATCAGGCTGTTCTGTGCCTGTATCATTGATCTAAGTAGGTGTAATCTTTCTACACCCAAGGAACTATCTTCTCCACAAAACAACCCGCCTCACAAGCTTCTACTGTAGTGCAAAGCAAATGGGTACAGCAGATATGGAAGAATAAATTTAATGGAGAAGCTATTCATAATATTAATAAAACAAATCTATTTTCAGAGTAATGTATCAGTCTGTCAAGTTTCACTGACCAATAATGGTGAGATACACTAGTACATGCACAGTTCTTTTGACATCTTGGGTTCCTTTGGGGACTATTGGATTATTTTTCCAGTGATATGAATAGTTAATATCTGGATTATGGAGAGGTTTCTCAGTTTAGAGTTTATTCCATTTTTATCCTTATCCTTGGTCATGGAATAAAAAATACAGCAAGAAAGCCATAGCCATTCTATCCAGACCATGCACTACTACATAGGTCTGTCCTGTTATAAAGGAACTGTGTAGGAAGCAGACTAACTGAATACAGCCAATTAATAAAGTTAGGAAGTCCTGCTTATGCCTCAAAGCATTTGAGCAAATTAAATAACGACAAGTATATGACAATCCAGGCTTTTAGAAAAAAAACCAAACCACTAACTAGCTATAATTCTAAACAATCTAATACATGGTCTGCACACACTGAACATGCTTGAAGACATGAACTTTGACTTTGATTAAAACAGAGCAAATGAAAGCAAAATTAGTGGTTTAAACATAATGCACCAGAGCAACTTTGAACAGCCATTCCAGTGGCAACAGTAACAGGTCTGTATTCATCCTCAGTAAAACCAAGAGCATTTCTACTGGGAGCATGACAGACTGAGCAAACAGCTTTATTCTTTGCCCTCCTTTGTGCACCCCTTGTCATGGGTTCAGCAGCAGCAGTCGTTTTTCTCCTTTAAGTAGTATCTGGTGCAGCACTGTGTTTTTGGTTTTCGGCTTCGGAACAGTGCTGATAACACCAGTGTTTATAGTTATGGCTTAGAATGTTTAGGCTGGCCAAGGACTTTCTGAGTTTCATGCTCTGCCAGGGAGGAGGGGAAGCTGGGAGGAAGCAGAGACAGGGCACCTGACCCAAACTGACCAAGGAGGTATTCCATACCACAGCACGTCATACCCGGGAGGTAGAGATGGAGAGCAGAGACCTGGAAGGATGGTGGTGCAGGGGGGTGTGCATGGTATGAGGTGATGGGGGGTGCACTGCATAGTTAAGCTTGGTATCAGGCGATGGGGGGGGCACTGCGTGGCGTGGCTAAGTATCAGGTGAAGATCTGTTGCATTCTCTTTCCTTGTATTTCTCTTGTATTATTACTGGTGGTAGCAGTAGTGACTTATGTTATACCTTAGTTACTAAACTGTTCTTATCTCAACCTGTGGGCATTCTTTTGCTTCTCCTCCCCATCCCCCGGGACTGGGGAAGAAAGAGAGGAGAGTGAGTGAGAGAGAAAACTGCGTGAGTTTGAGAGGCTTAAACCATGACACCCCTGATTTCATGACTGCATTTGTCAGATAATCAATACATGGTGTTTCATAAAATATTAAAAAAATAAAATATTCACCTGTTTCATTTTTGCAGCAGCTCTGTTTGAAAATAAAACTGCTCTATCTTTTTGGAAGCAGGCTGGACAAATCTGCAGAGCCTTCGTGTAAGAGTCTTCTGCCTCTCCAAAGTCTGCAGATGCAATAGCAGAAAAGACAACAGACCATTTATTTCAAATTCCAGTAGTCAGTGAACCACATGGCTAAGATTTCTTTGGAAACATTTCTCCGTATATGATGCAGTATTAAAACAGAATTGGTAGCTGCTCTCAAGACAAACCACATTACCAACTTGTACACAGATCAATGACAATTCATTATTTTAAAATCAACACCTCAGTAAAAGCAGGAATATAGTCCTGAGCTTAATGTAACAAGTGCAGCATGATGTGCATATAATTCTTATCCCTGAAATTGTTTCATTCTATTTGAGTACCAGCCTTAGAGGTAGAATCTCTTTAGATATCCTTGATCTGAAACAATCATCCACTGAAAAACATAACTGCACCGATATCTGTTCAAAGCAGCTACAGGGATATTTCATTTGCCACATCATCTTCAATGACTGACTTCAAGGTCAGTCACCACAAACCCATTACCACTTGAAGGTCATCCATCATCAAGTCTGGTTTAAAGCAAGGACCACTGGAAAACCACATGGGATTATCAAGTTATACATTTTCCAATAAAGACAGAGTCAAGAGTGAAAAGGCCCTATACGGACTGAACAATGCCCTGCCAGCTGACAAGTTCATTGGCCTCAAAACAGAGCAATTCTTGCTGTGCACATTAGCTGGTGACCATCCAGGTGCTTAGAAGGTTGTGTATTTCTCAATAGTAAGCACTCTGGCAGGCACAGGCACACTGAAAAGGTCTGCCAAAGAATCTGTCAAGAAGTGACTACAGATAAGGCTTCACAGGATGATTCAGCCAAAATTACAGGCATGCTGCTTTCATGGTCCAAGCAGTTCCCTTCTGCCTGCTCTGATGTTTACCTGAACTGGTAAATCATTCTCCAGGAATCTTGCTTTTCCAGCACACAGTAAGAGACCTCCAATAGAAAGGCCACTGTCTGGTTATCAGGACATACTTCTAGAAAGGGGAAGTTACTTGATTGTGTCCCTGCTGACTGAAGAAAATATGCCTCTGCATTTCTTGGTTTCTTTGTAAAATCTCTACCCACCAGAACATTAACTGAAAGGCAGGTGTCAAAATCACCCCTCCCCCCTTTTTTAATTAAAAGCATTGGTATAATTATTTATTACTGAGGTCAACCCTTCTGTTATGTTCAGAACACATCCAGTTCAGGCATAAACTAGAAAAGTACATACCTCTAGATTTTTTTAAATATATTTATTTGTGTTACATGTATACATGTGTGTACACCTCTGTATACACATTTGGACATAGATGCACATGAAGTACATATAGATGTACATACGTGCCTACAGATGTCTGTATATACACAGACACACAAACAAATAAAACATATAACAGGTACAGCCAGTGGAGAAAAAGAAACATGTACAAAGAGATGAGAGCTACTGAATCACTGAGTCCTGCATCAATTCTGAGAACACACATCAGCAAAACTCAGAGCCTAGTGGAAGCAATTTTTAATTAGCAAAAGAAATCCTGGCACTGGAAAGCAGTCAATTCTGTATCATGTTCTTAGATTTAAACACTTAGCTTTCATGAGAACCATGCTTTAGCAATCCAAGTCTTTGTGATCTCAACTTAACTGTTAAGGAGGTCTTCTATCTCCTGCTATTCTCTAGAGCTGGATGAAAAATGATATAGATGATACAACTGAATAATGATAGGTGTGAAATCTTCCTATAGGTTTTCTACATCACCTAGGTATTAATTAAGATTCTCTAACAGCCACATGGTGTTAAAAGATTATCAACCCACCTCCTTTCTTGAACTGCTCATTTCCTTTCTCCTTCAGCATTGTGCTCTCCTTCCTTCTTTTCTACAAAAGAAAAGACAACGTCTCAAAGTATTTAATTGAAATGAACAAGTAGGTCAGCTGCAGTTCCAAATAAAGTATGAATGGAAGTCAGAATAAAATAGAACCGGAAGAATTTTAAGTAGCACCAAGAACACTTGCTTGTAGTCACTATGACATGATATACTTTATACATCAATGAAACACTGCAGTATAACAACAAGGCAATTAAAAAGCTCCAATTCAGACAACAAAATGCAGAAAGAGCATTCATAGTGAATAACATGGTTTAATCTAACATATTAGCTTTTTAGCTGTCTGTTTGCTCCTTCTTTTCCAACTCAATTTAATTCAACCAGTGCAGGTCAACTATGTAGAATATATTTTAGATGATGTCTTAGAAGTTTCCTTGAAATTCATAGTTACATGCACAAAGCATGTGGAGCTGACTGCATAAGAAACAGGTCCATGGATAATACTCTGCTGAAAAATTTCTTATGCAGCGAGTGACTAAACATCAGACCTAGAGACAGGAAGATTGTTCTGTTATACAGTGAAAATGGCACATGCTGAGCAGAGTTGTGTTTTCAACCATGAATATCTTAACAGTACTCTTGGCAGCAGTGAAGTTGACATGAATGCTCTTAGCCTTTGACACAGAAAACACAGGATGTCACCAAGCCATCTCTTCAACCTATTTACAATGGTAGCCTTTCACATGCACACATACCTCACACAAGTAAAAACAAAGCAGTATAAGTCAGACAGTAACATCAAAAAGCAATGCTCATGTTCACCAATCACTTCTATGGTAGGAAAATGATCATTTTACCACTGGTTTTGCCCTCAACACATGTGCATATACAAAGGACTTGCATCAAGGTGCCTATAAATTACAGATCATTGAGCAATTAAAAAGCCAGCACTAGGAAAAGCAGCAGTTTCCTTTCCTGCAGATTGTGTAAATCAAGGATTAATGCAATTATCAATATCGCACAGAACATCTCCTTGGAAACAGCTAAATATAGTACTCTTTGTAGAGCGCTGCACCATCTCACAGTGATGCCAAGTAGCTGACAAACAATACAAAAATCAGAGGTTCTCTCCTCTTGCTTTTATTAGGTTTAGAAATTAATTCACCTGACCATTGTCACCACCTTAGTAATAACAAATCACAGTGCTCTGAAAACAAGGCTCAGCAGAATGGCATTCAGTTGTGACACACAAAATTACACAGCAAAGCATCATATGACCCTTTTGATATATGCCTAGATTAATATTTTTTTCCCTATTCCCTAGTAAATGTTTTCTAATACTCATTACTCCTCATATTTAAAAAAAAACAAAACCGAAGAAAATATAGGTCAGACAAAACACACTATTTAGAAACTGGCTTGCCTCAAGTGTGGACTGAGAAACCTACAGCAATTCTTCCACAATGTCACTTGCACCAATGTACACAAGCCAGTTGGTATTTTCTAAATATGAGCATACAAACAAATTTAGGCACTTAGGGCACAAGCACAAATTCATATATGCATGACTCTTCCATTCAGCACAGGAGTGCTTAACTACATTTGAAAGCTGTTCCCAAACTTCCCAAGTGCCAGACAGAACAGCTCCCATAAGGCCACTGCCACACACAGTCCTCCACAGAAGGAAATTTTTAACATCTTGAATGCATATAATGAAAGCACAACAGACCTGGTATGATTTTCATACCAGTGAACAAAGCAGCCAGATATCAGCACAGAACAGGTTTGGAGAGGATGATCCTACTGGAAAACACAAAAGATCTACACAGACAAGCCTCATTCAAGAAAAAAATTGCTTGAAACACCAGCCCTATCGACTTCATTGCTCATGACCTACTTAGAACTGGCCTTTAAGTGCCATTAACTGATTCACTGTTGTATAAGGTAGGGTTACAACTCTACAGTAACGAAAGCTTTTCTTGTATGAAATGACAACTGCAGCATGGTCACAGTACTTCTGATGCAGAAACCCTAAAAATCAAGGAAAACTGAAGGAAAAGCTTCACCTATACTATCATTATAAAGTATTATAAAGTAAGTATTAAATGCTAACAGAAAAGGTGATTTGCAGCAAGAAGGCTTCAGGAGAATAAGCTTTATCCTAAAAAAGCATAAAAGGCAGATTTTTCCATTGTGGGATTCCTTCTCAGATAGCCAAGAGGATTGTGACCTCCAACAGCACAAAGGGGGCTGTATGGCCATATTCCCTGGGGAAACATGGACAGATGAAAGTTCTGAGCAACGGAAGAGTTTAACAACTATCACACTGATGATTCATACAACAGCTCCTCCTCTGAGAGCCTGGTCCTTGGCATGTCCTCTTGCCTGCAAATCAAACTTGGAAGGACAGAGGCTATTAGTCACATAACTGTTAGAGGCAGTCAAACGTCAGTGACAGTTTTGCGGTCACTTCTGACTATTTGACCAGAAAAGGTGTTGTCTCAGCATGTTTCAGAAGCCAGCAGTATTGTTAAGAACACCGTATATGGCTCTGCAGCTTACTCAGTAAAGCAGCAATGCAAGCAATGCACTCCTCCTTCAAAACCAGTATTTCCGCTACAGCCTGACCAAGGTTTTCAGGATATCTCTGTATGATGGGTTTCAGGCTGTCCCTTAAGATTGTGAAAAATATGGTGAAAATCTGTACAAAGGTAGAGTCTTATGCATCATTCTGGATTTGCATTTGAAGCATGACCCCCAAGCAATACATAGTAGCAGACCATCCATAAAAGCAAGTTCCTCTGCCTTTTCCACAAAACATAAAAGCACTTATACTGCCATGTCACATCCTAAATGTACTGCCCTCTGAAGCATACTGTGTATTTGTGAAATACATGCATCATCTATTCCTCCATATATATATTTCTTCAACAGAAAATCCTAACACAGAGGCAGTGAAAATCAACTATTTTGGATGAATTGACATTTAACTTGAAAGGCCCACTCCAATGGATGCTGCCTTCTATTCAAATTCAGGATGACAAAGCCAACCCCAAAAAACACAAAACACACAAGCAAAGAAAACCAACCCATAACCTAAACCACTGTTTGAAGACTTATTCTCATTCAGTATGCTACATTTCCAGCTTGGATGGACAACTGCAAACTGCCCTGTCATCAGTTTACTGTGATCATATCAGCCCGGAGTGAAAAAATTGCAAGTGACTTGTCCTTGGGACAAATTCTGCACACTGTCATTTCACTGTCTCCATCCTTTCATTTCTCAGGAAAAGATTTCAGTAGCTGCAGGGCAGGCTACCCTTCCCTCAGGAGGGAAGTAGGTCAGACTGAACTCCTAGAATGCTCTGCCTAAGGAAAAGACATCTTGACCCACTACATCCCCTGAGGCTGCTCATACTCAACATCGGGGTCAGGCACAACTTCCCCAATTTACACTCTATTACGATTTTCTGCTCTTCACAGACAGACAAATATTAAGGATTGGGTTTTGCCAATTTTATAACACAAAGATGACCATTCCAAGCGGCAGAGAGCCATTAGTGTTTGATGTACAAAGTCAAAAATATTTTTTTTTAAGTCTAGAAGAAATAACTACATTTAACTCACAATACAATTCTTAAAGGATGCATTTAGAAATGTTTACAGATTTAGATAGTGAATTACAATCATTCATATCATGAAGAAATCAGGATTTTTAACATAAACCTACCTGGCAAGCAAGAGGTACTGAAGATTAAGGCCTGATCTGAAGTAATAAGAAAAGACAGCTTGACCTTCTGACAATAAACAATTCAAAAGAAAGGCCATCAAACACAGTCCCTGGACCTCAAAATCTCTTGAGCTAAAAATAAAAGTATTAAAACATTACTATACTATTAGAGAAGAAAATCTACACATTTTCTCTGCTTAGAAAGTAACCAATATAATAAGCTGGAAGTGAAATCCCTAAATAGAGCTGGTGAGAGGTGAAGGACAAACCCCCTCAGCTTGTAATGCTTCCAAGTATGCTTCCTCTGCCTGTTCCTATGCATTTTATTTGATCAATTGATTTAACTTTGCTAGGGAATTGTTCTTGGCCCCAGTTTTGTCAAGAACAGCAAATGTGTACTCTCTCTTCTCGGTAAAGCTATTTATACAGTGTGACAATGCACATCTGCATCTCATATACCCTTTTGTAAGGTCACCAAGTAGTAAATTTAAAATTACTGGAGTTCAAAGGGTGCATGGAAGCAAGGAATTTAAACAGATAAGGAATATATTTTTCAGCTTCAAATACCAATTCTATTTCTAAATCATCCATTAGTAGACATCTGCTTCCCCCTGCAGTTTTGTGAAGCTATTCCTGTATCATGCATTTAAGGATTTGAATTTCAATGTAAGGTTGTAGTCACTCTAATATCCTTTTATATCCTTTTTCAAATCTTGCTAGATTTGTCACTTGGGAACTACCCAATCTGCCCTCTACACTTAAAGGCAGAGTAATGAGAACTGCTAAACACTGGCTGATCTCTTGCTCACTGCAACACTTCGGTAAAGACAGGTTACCCTTTCTCCTGCCAAATCACTACCCTTTCCTGAAACTGCAAGCAGCACTTCCAGAGACAACAGATCACATCCTTCCTTGACAGACAGTTTAATATGTCAGTCTGTGACTACTCCCGAATGACAATACATGCCATCCAGTCCTCCTGTTCCAGAGGCAACAGCCTCAGACAGAAAAGTGGAGCTGACCACTTAATCCATCACCAGTACAAGCTAAAAAGATCTCAATATGACATTATAAAAGATCTCAGCATCTTCCAAAGAAATGCAAACTGACTATAAGGCTTTCCATTCAGCTTATATAATATTAATCTGATACCAGCACTGAAAGAAAGATGAAGGTAAACTTTATTAAACTGCCATCCAACAAAATTTTTATGTTTAGTTAAAAATATAACTCAAACTATAAAGCACACAGGGAGAATATAACTCCAGATTTTATCTAAGTTCTTTTCACCAGCACTTGGAATTAATTACTTCAGCAGATACAGATATACTTCTCAAGCTTTGATTAACTCAGAAAATATAACAGGATGTTTTGTTCCATTTTGCAAACTATAGGACAGGGCAGTTTTACTCCAGCAATCACTTTCTCTCCAACTTGAACAAAAAAGCATATTTAGTACTGGTGCTGTACTGTATACAGAATTCAGGTTATTAAAGTAGGCCATTTGAATAAGGAGATCACCTTTTTTTATACTTCACTGTATTGTGACACCTTCCAAACCCAACTGCATTCCAAATACAGTTTTGCTATACCAAATTATTTTGAATGCTGATGAGAATTAACAAAATATATGTTCCTTATAACATAAACGACTGAAAAAATACCAGTAAGTTTCACTGCTGCTCAGTCAGTTGGGTTACCTCATGTATTAATAATATGGGTTTTTTCTCATCCAACTATGTAATTCTTCCTGGGAAGAGTCCTGAGACCATCTTCAAGCCTGAGGACTGCTCCAAAATATGATTAACTTTGCTGTACCCCATCTTCCATTTTGTACCTTAGCTTTTAGTCTATAAATGCTACAGAAAAAAAACAGCAACTTTGACAAAATCACTATTACTATATTATCTTGGATACATGGAACTAGGAAATACCAAATGCTGAAATGAACGACTATATCTGAGAAGCCTTTCCAGAAGAAATTCCAGATCAGCTCTGCAAAAACAAATTCTATACAGAAGCTGTAATTTATGGAAGAACAATAGCATCAGCCTGAAGCATGGGAAAGAAAAAGTGAGGAAGGAAGCAGTTTGAGGAAATTTCTTGATTAAGACAATGTTTTCTAACACATCCTAGAACTTCTGGAGAAAAAAGGGCAAGGGAATCTCAGGTGTAGCTCAAAAATTCTATTTCTCAAAGATAAATTTCACTTAATTCTCGCAGAGTTCCTAAAAATATACTAATCAAGAATCTACCAGAGCTGCGTTCCTTGTCTTGCTGACACATTTCCTAGTGATAAAATAGACGCTGAGCATGATTACAACCAGCTGTAGCTCAAATACACATGCAACACCCCAAAGGGAACTGCTTTTGAGGAATACTAGATATTTATTCCAGGATCTTAGAAGAGAGTATTCTATAGCCAAAATAAGAGCTCAGCAGGCCACGTGCTTAAATCTTTGACAGTCAAGGCTCAAAGAACAAGACAACATCTGTCACGATGGAACAGCATGAGGGATTCAGAATCTTGCTGCTGGATAAACTAGTAATTAATGGGTGTCCCTCCAGAAGAGGACCAGGTCAGACTGAAACAATTACCATGTAGCAGCTGTTGGCTGGCTTCTGATTAATTCTGTAAACTAGACCAACGTCAAAGCCATCACTGTCAATGACAACTAACCAGAAAAATCTGCCTGTAATACATCAAAAGCAATTTACTGCTCAGTGCCTCTGCTGAGGCAGCAACCAGCATGCTTTTGAAACAACAAAATCTTAAAAGTGAATTTTATTTCAGGCTGCTTAATTGTTAAAAACTCAGAGTTACAAGTGCAGGCAAATAACCAGGCCCTATGCTACATCTGTTTTTAAGAATACATCTTGCAGGTTTCTGTCTTAATATTGCTTCAAGTTCTTATTTTGTTTCATTGTGCAGAGAAGACTTCTTTTGGTATCAATACTGTTTCCCTGAAAATAATTCCTGTTGCTTAAAATTAGAAATTCCACTGTATAGAGCTGCTTCCTCCCTCTCTTTGATCTCTGGAGCAGCTTCTGCATGGGTGAGAATTCTACTCAGAGCTGCTACTGTGAAAGCTTGCACATGGGATATGCAAAAATACACAGGGCAAGGACTAGAATCAATCTTTGCATCTCCAGATTAAATGAAACACTTCCTTTTCTACATGATTCTAAACAACCCAAGCTGCTAAAATATAACAGTGGGCTTAGTTTAAAAACAAAACGTGAAACAAACCACAAACTATTAATGCGTAGCTCCATAAATCTGATCTGAGCAGAGCTAAAATCCAGCTTTCCTTATGACGTCAGTATATAGCTTATGGTTGATGCTGCAACCACAGTACATAGGAAGTTTTTCTTATTTAGGCAAGTAGTGTAATTGACGAAAATCCATCTCCCCTTGTATGCCATCACGAGGCTGCCATTTGATGTCTACTTTTACCAGTGGCGCCCTTGATCTAAAAATACAGCATTATTTTTCACCTGAATCATTCCCTGTAAGTGGTTCACTGCACATACAAAGAGGTGTGCTAGCACAATGAAGGAGGCAGCAGACGGCTGAGAATAACTGATCAAGGACTGCCTAAGTAGCACTGCTGCTGAGTGTCTGGTCACAACCTAAACAGCCAAACAAACAAGTTCAGAATATTTCTGCCTCATTTTCTCCAGCTGAGAACAAAAAAAATACCCCAACTAACCAAACAAAGAAAAATCACATTGCCTTTCTCAAAAATGACCTTCTAAGTAATTTGAAGGAGGTTTAAAATGTAACTGTAGTACTCAGTCTTAAAAGCTACACCATTTAACCTATTCTTTTCATAATCAAAATATAGAATATATTTCACTTTTGTAAATAAAATTTGAAGACATCAATTTAATATACTATGAGGAAAGCTGGAGAGGCAATTCAGGAATAACCCTGAATAATGGTTTTACTACCAGATAATGTAAGGTGATGCAGGGTAAGAACACGAAAATGGCTTATTCCTATAGTTAGAACTGTTGTAATTCCTCTTTAGTTTCTGGATTTCTCAAGCTTTTCTTGTAAGAGATACCAACAATATTTTGTTAAGAAAAAGCAGCTGTATCTTAAAGACCATTTCTATAACTCACTCTGAAAGCTCTCTGTGGAACACAAACAAAATTCACAATATAAGTATTCCCAGCCTAATAGTTATGGTGATATTAAGAGATGGAATCCCTCCATTTCGTCAGTTATAATCATAAATCAAGCTGAAGTGCACAACTGCTCAATACTACTGGAAATAAACCTACAGAAAGAGGAGAACTGCAGCTGTCTCAATACTTTCTCTAAGGAAATCTTTCTAGCTTTATACAGTTATTATTTTGTACTCCCACAGCACCTTTCAATGAAGTTCCACAAAGCTGACTGCAAGTATTGAACAGTCACAACCACAACTCTTCTGCTCGTTTTACAGAAGACAAAAATTGATGTGCAAAATAAATGATTACCTAACAATATAATAGAAACAACAGCAACATGAAAACTAAGACACCCAATTTCCAGTCCTGTTGCTCTTTAGAAAGAGTTTAATTCTACGACATAATTTTCTCCCACTTTTTAGCATTTTGTCTATGAAACTCTCAAGCTGCCTTCAAGAAATAGGCTGCTGTAGAAGCCTCATCATGACTCATGATGACAATGCTCCTTGCTGTACAAGCAATAACCATAAGTAGAAAAACAGGACTGTTTAGTTTAAACTGGAAAAGATGCAAGAGCAATGCAATGTTTTTCCTCTGCAGTGAGCCGGTCAAGGAAAAGCAATTACTGCCCTGTGTTCGTCAGCAAAGAGAATGCCTTTGAAGAGTTCCCAGTTTTCGTGACCCCTCAAAGACATCAACTTTCAGGAGTCCTGAGCATTCTCAGGATGGTCAGCACACTGGAGACCACGGCCTAAGCAAACAGCCTGAGAGAACTGAGTTTGTTCAGCCTTAAGATGGCTCAGGAAGACTTCATTACAAGCGAAAATTAAGACAGACTCTTCCTGTGGGCATGCAGAAAAAGAAGAGCCAGTGGTTACAGATCGCAACAAAGTAATTCTAATTAAAAGAAAAAATGTTTCTACCACAAGGATAGTTAAACACTGGAAGGGGCCCAGAGAGGCTGCACAGTCCCCAGGCTCTGAGACGCCACTGTGGCTCTGGGATGCTTGATGTACTTGATCTTTGTGCAGAGCATTGGACTAGATGACCTCCACAGGTTCTTTTGGGACAAAGGATGTACCCAATAACCTCTCCCTCCTTCCTCACCCTCCTGTTATTAATTAATAGATCTCAAAGTATTACAACTGGTCAGCATTCTCATGCTCATTTTAGAGATATCGAAATTGAAAGAAAGAGATATCAAGTGATTTCTACTAGGTCAAGCAGCAGACAAGTGTTACATTTAGATTCATTCCTACTTCAAGGAGATTATATTCCATGTTCCTCTCACCCACTAGTCATATACTGCTTTCCTATCTCAGGGAACTTCTACATTAACATAACTATCTGTACAACAGATTAAAAACTATCTTTGTCTTCACTGATGTATTTTGGTCAGAAACTCCATCCTGCCAGTAAGGGAACTACATGAGCCATTTGATTAAATTTCTCTATACTGATTTGTAACAAACAAATATGTTTGGTTACCTGTGACATCTTAACTCTGCATATTTCTGCCCCTCACATCCTATTTACAGTAGCTGACAGTAAGACCATGGCATAGTTGAGTCACTGCCAAGCCCTTCCCTATTTCCAACTTTTTTGTGTATGGTACAGCCAGCATTTATTTGCTTAATACAACACAGTCGGGGCTAGCTAACAGTTAAGACAGCATGGTCCAGTTTTACCAAGTCAATTGAATTAGCAAAGATCAGCCTGTCTGTAAAAAGAGCAATAAGCCCCTATAAATTAATTCATAGTATTTTAAGCACTTAAAAAAATAATTTATATGACCCTTTCCTCCTTGTTTTTCATCAAATGCCTCATTTTAGTAGTACTTATCCATTACAGTAATAGTTTTTATAATGCTATTGGTGATTTGGGAGTTTCCAGAATAAAAACTATAGAGCTACACAATACACTATCTTCCCCTGTGAAGTAATGCTTTCCTGAGGTGCTGCCTACCTTCTCGTCAGCTACCATTCCCTTACTCCATTCTCTCCTTCCCTCATTATCATCAGTTACTCATTGTTATCTATGGCGCAAATTGTGCAGCTTGCCTTCCTATAAGGACTTTATTTCCTTTAGTAAAGTAAGATCCAATTCATGGCAACAGACTATTTATTAAAGTTTGCTGAGGTCTTCCCTTCATATAATTTACAATGCACCAGAATTCTATCTCTTCCCCAGACGCCAAAGACTATAGTAGTACTTTCTGCCACAAATTCAGTTTTCAGTACAAGTGACTGCTTGTTTGGATAACTCAATCAGATTTTAAGAGGCTAGATCAGTTCTTTGAAACACGATATGTTTCTGAAGCTACTTAACTTGTCAAAAATAGTGTTAAAAAATATAGCTACATGAGTTGTACGCTGGGACACAGATTTCAATTTAGTGTCTTTACTCCCCCACTATCTGCAAACTGAAGCTGAAAAAAAATGAGGGGAAAAAAATAACCCACAAATGAGTAGCAAGCCCTGTACTACTTGCTATGAGAATATAATTATCAGCAGAAAATCACCCCATCACTCAAGCAAACAGAATCTAATGCTGGAAATGATTTAACAAGTTCTCTTCAAGTTCAGAAAAAAAAAGGTACCTTTTTTTCTAGCTGCTTGATGACCATAATATCTTAGAACCTTGAAACTAACTGCTGTCAAGTGACATGCTGACTGAGGGACAAAACAACTGATTCACACAGACTTACAGGGGAGTAAACACCATTACAGAAGCTATTGGACTTCTTCCAAGGACTTATTTATTATTCCTCACAACATTACCCAGTTTGTTACCCAAATATTTTGCCCAATGTAAACATACTGAAGATAAACAAAACAAAACATTTCATGCCTTGCATTTGAATAAAGCTTAAGTAGTCTATAGGGATACTTTCAGAGTTAATCCAAATTAGATGTATTACATGAGCTAGCATTTCAGATATGAAACTTATCCCAAAACCTGCTCTGAGTTTTGGAAAAGCAGCTTGCAGCTAAACAGGTGAAAACAATGAATGCACACAAACAAAAGACAGAACAGGGGGATTTTTGTTTCTTATAATCCCTTTTGAGTTACAGCACCTTGACACACTGCTGAAAGTAGACAAAAATCTGCAATGGAATGTGATGATTAAGAACAGCAAGGAAAGTAAACAAAACGTTTGCTACCTAAAGAAGAAATTCGGAACAGTTAAAACCAGACATATAAGAGAGTTTTAAATGTCCACATTCTTGCCAGTGACAAACCATTCAGAAACGTGACACTGAAAATATATCTTTTTACATTCAACATAGGAACGTTGGATTACCTGTTTTTCTTCATCTGGCATATTTTTTTCTAGTTCTAGTAAGTATTCTTCATCTAGTTCTGTCTGCTTCCTTGAGCTAGTCTCATCATTCTGTAAATCCCCTTCATCATCCAGCACATGTTCTTTTGCATCAAAGGAGTCACGACAGTCATGGAAACACTCCTCTGCTGTTGTGAGATCTTTGGCTGAAGATGCTGCGCATCCACTTTCAATATTTTGGGGATTCTGTGCACCTTTGGGGCCAGTCTCTGAACTCTTCTGATCAGAAAGCTTTAAGTGATCAAGTAATTCTTCAGGTGAACTTGCATCTTTAAACTCTTCCATGTTGGACTCTTTGAAAGAGATAGGAGTTTAGAAATGAGAAAGAAAAAGCCCTTAATAAACACAGTATTCAGCAAATGAATCTCTAAAGTACTTAAAAGTACTCTTGACATCCCCTGAGGGAAACTTATTACCCCTCAGGGAGGGGAGCAGTCTGTACATGCTTCTTCCATGCACCACACAGCGACATGGGGCCAGCATGCTACACCCGTAAGTTAACTGACACGCTCAGACTCCTGGGACAGGCTCGGAAGTGCACTACACTACATCCTTTCCACTGCACTAGGGCTGAAGTCGCACATACTTGCATACTCACGGGCCTCAGCACCCGCTCGCCCAGCCCGGCCCCCGCGGACGGCATGAAGCAAGCCTTGCCGCCAGCCCCGTGCTTCCCTTCAGCCCCATCTCGATCGCCTAGAGCCAGGCCCCACGCAGCCGTTCCCGGCTCTGTCATCTCTGCCCTATCCCACGCCCTGACATAAGGGGCCGGGCTGCAACCAGCGCCCCCCACAACGCCATCGCCTCACCCCGGCCGGGCCGGACCCTGCCCCGAACGCACTCCGGCCTCAACACAGACCTGCGACTGCCATTCCTTCCGGCTGCGCTTGCCCTTCACTCGGCACCTCGCGATCGCTTCCGGCTGGACACAGCCAATAGGAGGAGTGCGCGCTTGGCCTGCTGGGAGTTGTAGGCGGGCGGGGAGTGACGGGAGGAGGGGGCGAGCGAGCGCGGCTCGGGGTGTCGAGCTGCGGGCGGGCTCGCTCCCTCCCTCCCTCCCTCCCTCCCTCCCTCCCTTCAGGCAGACAGCGGAAGGCTGAGGTAGCCTGGGTTCCGCCCGCTCCGCGCTCCTTCTCCTCGAGGCTGAAATTGTATGAGCGTGGGGCGCTGACGCCGCGTATTTTAACTTGGGCACAGCTCTTGCGCACGTGAAAGGGCGACTCGTGTAGCTATGTAAGCTCGCTGCGAGGTTTGAAGTTGTACCTAGAGACTGCCCCTCTGGAGGCACTCGGATAGGCCCCTGTTAGCCTGGTGTAGGGTGGCTCTGAGGAGGCTGGGGGCTGCCATCTCGGAGACTCCTTAAGGGATCTGTTAAAGGTAAGGAAAGTCCCTGGGATGGTCGAGCGCTCCTCCAGACCTACTCTTCAACTGTCAGGGCACTGCTCGGCCTCACCTGAAGTAGGTGAGGGGCGCGGGGTGTGCGGTAAATAAAGCGCAGGGCACAGCTAGGGGTGGTGCGGGTGAGGTGCGGTCTTGGGCAATACCGCCTGGCTTGAAAAGGTAAGTCGGGATGAAGAAAAAGGTAATAGGAAAGTCTTGGTAGGTGGACAAAAGGAGTGGTCCTGTTTACAGCAACAGATGGTGATGGTGGTTCAGGTTTTGTTGCCTGCACTGCTTTTGCCTGGTGGTTTATCTAGTATAATTAAGCGATGGAATAAAGCTCCCTTTCATTTTGCTTGCATCCATTCCTTTTGTACCCTGCAAATGTTAATCCTGAATTTTGAACCGAAACTGAATTTTCATAAGTTTTGGAGTCAAAGGTGTGTGAAGCAGTGCCTTTTTATTAAAAATCACTGAGCTGAGCCATGAGGCAGTTAAGGAATATCCTCATCAGGTTTTCCTTCCTCTAAACAACTTTTCAGTAAGCAAGTTCTGATGGAAGGTGAAGTTCAAAATGTTTATCTAAGGTTCATAAATGCTCTAAATTAGGAAAAGTTGATTTAAAAAAAAAAAAAAAAAAAAAAAAAAAAAAAAAAAAAAAAAACAAGCGCAACAACTGCCAAAACAACCCACCACACAAAAACCCCCAAACACCATCACAACATCAAACAACAACAATAACAACTAGAAAGTGTTATATAAGCTGTTGTAGATTCGGGTTAGGTAGAACCTGTTCTGATGGGTAGGACTTAGTCCAGGACTATCCTAGAGAACATGGCTTCTTTGAAGGTGACCAGTCTTAATGAGAGAATGATTTTCTTCCTTCTCCTCATGCTGTGGGGAAATACACTGAGTGTTGAAGCCATATCAGGTCTTTTGGAGTTAGCATTGATAAAATACCAAGAAAGTATTAAGTCTGGCAGAACTCCATTTGTGGGCTGGAGTGTATGTGTCCCAGATGATGCTGAGGAGGAGGTGCGTCCTTAGAAATATTCTGAGATGTGTTCTGATTTCTGAACAACTTCTAACTGCCATCGCAAGGCTTTGATTAAAGCCTGAAGGGGTGGTGGGATGTTTGGCACTTCAGAGTTGGGGTAGTGATCGAAGATTCTGATGCCAGATTCATTTCTCGTCTTAATTTGTTAAATCGCTGCTTCTAAATGAGCATTTCTGATGACTGCCAGTGAAGGATATGGGTACTCATGAGAAACGGGAGCACTTTGCAGTAAGTTGGCAAGAGCATGGCTAGTTACAATGAAAGGAAACGAGCTCTATGGCTGATTTTTCTCCCTTTCTCTCTTGATAAAAAGTAGATTCAGCATTCTCAGTATCCCAGCTGCAATGATTTAGCCCACAGAAATTTGCCTTTCTGCTGTTCTGCTAGCACTGTGTAATTTATTCTGACTTAACAGAAAATATTTTTGAACCTTCTTGCTGTCCTGTTAAATACCACGTCATTTGAAAAGGGAGGTTACAGCTGTGATACAAAATCAATCTGTTCAGTTCTGAATTTGCGGAAATGCTATTTAAACCTCCTCTGGCTATTCAAAGAGTGCAGGGGGTTGAGTAAGTTACAGTATTTCATCCCCAGAAGGAATTGAAGTGGTAAGAATAACACTGGACATTGAGGTCAGCAACCCATCCAGGGTCATGTGCTAGCCTTTTTTTCCAGGTGAGACCTTACTTGTCGTCAAAAGCTCCACAGAAATTGGAACTGCTTAAAAGTTTTGGACTGCTGCTGACCAGAGCAAGATACTGCCTTGCTTCTGTGAGGTAGGGGTTTCTAGCTTCCACACAGCTCCAAATTTAGTGGGAGCCAGGATTAAGAACATTTGCTTTTCAGGAATGCCATGGTTCCCAATTTCAGTCCCTGGCCAGCGCTGTTGTGCACTCTCCAAAATCTGTCTGCTGTCTTTGGCTTCTATCCCATGGCGTTACTATTCCAAAATGGATGACAATTTTTCCTTATCACATTTTTAAATAGAGTTCCTCCACTTTGATGAAGAGTACCATCTAATTGACTTCATTGGAAAAAGTGTGAGAAAAACTGGCATATTTTACTACATTAATTTTCTGCCTGCATCTTTGATTTGGAGACACTGGGGGTCTCCCTGATTTTATCACTGGAGTCTGTTTAGCGTTTTGTTTTAATTCCAGCCCAGCATAGGGGAAAAGTTGCCACTTCCTGGAATCCCAGTTCCCTGCTTTCATGTATGGGTGATTATTCCTTTATGAATCTTCACCCTAGATCTCCCAAGAAGGGCAAGCTTTCCCATTTTAATAAAGATAGGGATATCAGCAGGAGTCCTTTTTAGCAATGACCCTTGAGCCTCATGGCTGCATTTAGGATTGTTGGTTCCCACTGAGGTTAGCCCTGAACAAGCTGCAACTCAGTGAAAGCCTTTGAATCTCTCTCCTGTGGAACTGCTTCTCAGTGCCACTATGAAGTAGAGTCCTAAAGACTTCGCTGGAGTTCAGGAAACAGATACCCACCAGGAGAGAGCTCTTTCCTCATCAGGGGACCAATCCTCCAGCTGACAAGTGAAGAGGCAGAGACTTTCTAACCCCTCATCAGCTATCTGCATAGTCCAAGTTTCATGACTTCCGGCATTAAGGTTCCCCAGTGCTGACTTTCTGTATGTCTCACTTTCTCCTCTTTACACTTCAACTTTCCCTACAGGAGTGTTGTGTTCATAGGTTACTTTATGTTTGTAAAATGCAAGAACAAGTTGTTATTTCAAACATGCACATCTTAGTACGAAGCACTTACTCTATGGGTTATAGGGTAATTGCCAGTTTTTACCACTAAATCCTGCTTGTTCAAACACAGAACATGTTACTGCTTTAATCAGTTTTTCAGAACCTCTAATTCATTGCTGTAAGTGGAAGTGTATAAATAGCTGTAGATTGTGTATATACAAACAACGAAAACTCTGTATCATTTGTTTAATCTTCCTGGTGCTGAGGGATTTTTCAGAGCATTGATGTTTGTTTAAGTGAACACCTGTTGAAAAAATCAAGCACATATAATCCTGAATAAGTAGATGTGTTTGGATAATATTTCAGCATTGAGAGCCTCAGCTTGTATTGTTGAGATTTACTAGCTGTTCTGAATGGGCATACCTCTCCTGGTAAGCACTTAACAGAATCCAGGGTCACTGAGTACCTCAAGTGAAACACTTGAATACTGCAACACTTTTACTGAGCCAAGTATAAGATAAAGAAGTTAAGTCAGAGAAGGAGTCTATATCTCAGGATTTTGTTCCAGCAAAGCTTTGTTTTCCTTCCAATTTTTTTTCTGTATCTTCCCAACCCAACAGTATGATGGTGGCCATGTTGTCTGGTGTGATCAACAGACTCAAATACAATGCCGTGTGCCGAAAGAAAAGCTGCAGGAAGTGAAGAATCCCAGTAGTGCTGAAAGAAATATAGAGAGGACCATTGTGAAACAAGATTTATATTCTTTTGCTTCTGACATGGACATTATCTACTAGATTGTATGCAAATACCTTCTTTCTTGCTACTTTCAGGATAAGCTTAGCTTTTGCCTACCTTTTATATATATTAATACTATTATGGACAACAACAGGTAACATAGCAGAAGGAGTAGAGCATTTTGTTCGATTGTTGATACACATATTTTTAAAATTCATAGTAGTTATTCTCCAGTTTGCAGCAATGCCTAACTGGCAGTTGGTGAAATGACTGCTGTTTTAATAAAGCTATGGCTATTCATAGCCTAATATCCTTGAGTTCACTAAAATACCTTCTGACAAGACTAAAGAAGTAGTCCCAATTTCTGTACTTCCAAGGGTAAGATGTTCATAAAGTGTAACAATAGACATACAATAGTTTCTGCATTGCAGGCTAGCTGATTTAATGCTGAGCAAACTCCTGAGAACAATACTTGGGGACTAAATCTCACACTGGGACTTTGTAGCTTCAGTATTTACGGCCACATTTCCCAAACAGTTCAGCACACAATTAGGCATTTAATCTGCATGCATAATTGCAGTGATTTCAGGGAGGCATTGAGTGACATTTTACTGCTGGATTCCGTGTGCTTGCTCATTTGCTTGATTTACATGAAAAATCAGAAAGCTGAATGTGAGAAAAAAGATGTACCTACATGCTGAAAAACGTTCTGGGTCTTGTGATGACTAAAAGCAGCTCTTTGCTTGTAAAAGCTTCCACTCCCTCCTGCAGACTGGTGATACCCACATATTTTATTTGGTTTTGAAGATAACAATTTTCTAATATTTCATCCCAGAAAGTTGAACTGTTTTTTTTAATGTTTCCATGAACTGTGAGGTATTCAAATTCTGAGCTCCCCAGATGAACCTTTCATGTTTACACAGCTCAGGACTATGTGGATTTTCCCATGTAACTTTGAGATGATCCTAACCTTGTTTGATTCTGCATACCATTCTGGTTTCATAGTATTAAAGGTGTTAAGATACTGCAAATCTGAGCTTGAAGGGAGGTTTAAGTTTTGCCAGCAAGCAGAACAAAACCCCTGGATTCAAACAGCAGAGACTATGAGGATTTACAGTTGAATTTTACAGTCTTTAGCCATTTTTAAATATTTACAGAAGGATATTCACGAGGTAGAGCCAACGTGAGGCCTGCAAACTGAGCAGTGTATATGCATCATTCTTGTTTTTCACACAGGGGCTAAGCTTTGCAGGAGGGGCACAGCAGAACTTGAACAAGTTTAGATTATGAATTCTGCATATTAAAAAGATCTTCTCTTTGTAGACTATTTCAGGCTTACTCTGTTGCCCACCTGACTGCAGCTCCTCACAGTAGACTGCTGCATTGGGATCGTTGGACTGGACTCTGTGTTTTCTGAGTCATCAAAGCAGGGGCCTTTGTTGTTTGGTGAAAATGACAATTCACACTGAAGTTTATAAACCATCGGCTGTTAGAAACTCCAGGTGTATCTTAAAAGTATGCATTCTCTGAGAAAACATCAGGCTTGTGCTGCTTAAGACAGATATAATGTAAATGAACAAGGATACAACAGGAGTTTGTTAACATGGATGTTAAGGCACTTGAAGTCACATTGGGTACAATACTGGCACAACTGTGTACAAAATACTGCACTTGCAGTAGGGTACAGACAGACCATGGAGTGTGTTCTGCAGCTGTGGACTGTCTGTGTTGCTAACACTTAGCAACTCATGCTAAGTCATGTTTTACATAAGAGGGGAATTGCTTTAGAAATGAACATTGAATGAAAGATTTTCTACTAAAAGAATGTGTGTTATATCTGGAAGCTTCCAGTTAAAGGAGTTGCTTTTCTCAGCTTTCATTTTTTTTATAGGTTCTAGTCCTGTGTTGGAGTCTTTCTCTTTGAAAATAAAACAGAATAAAACTTCAAAACACAAGTTCCCATGGAAACCAAGTTGCCTCTTCATGTACTTAAAGTTTAAGGAGGGAATTCTTAAAAGCATCTGCAGGATGTAGTTCTTTTTCAGTAAACTTGACAATCAGCTTTACCTCAAGGATTTACTGAAAAGAATCACTTCTGGAAGAGACTTCATTGAAACTGAAGATACGATGTGTAAGTTCTTTTGCTGCCTTATGAAACACTCTTCCTGATTTTACTGTTGAAGAGACTGAATTTGTGATGTGTAAAATCCAGGGAATCCAGCTTAGAGTATTTGTGTCGCTCACTCGGAATAGAAATCCAATAGGTGGCGATGTTGGATTTGCAAAGCCATTCGTTTCCTGGTAAAACTACTCTGGTTCCTATTGAAGTCAGGGCTGAAGCTCCCCTGTCAGTGCATGGCTGGACTCTTTAAACTAACTAAAAGAAGAGGAACGAACTGTTCCATAATTACCTCAGGCTCCAGAGCATATGCTAAATTTACTTTTTTGGACAGTTTTTTTGATCTTCACAGTGAAGAAACCAAAGCTCAACAAGCAAAGAAAAAATAATTACAGTTTTTCCAGGGGTCATAAGAAGTTCAGGTTCTTTGGAAGAATTAAACATTTGCACACAAGTCTCTGTGGAATCAAATTATTATGTTTCCCAAAGAACATTTTAAGGCATTTAAAGGCTTTTTAATCTTAGCTATAAATTAAAGTTAGTACATCCGCTTTTTGGGTTGATTTATTGAAGAAGTTATGAAAAATTCTTATTAATTTTAAACATCCATTCTCTTTTTAATCATGTCTTGGCTGGAGTCCTATAAAGATTATGGGAATTACTAGATAGGGAGCATGTTCTTCACTGGTCAAGCTGATGTATTTTGACATATGAAATTTCCAGTAGCAATACCAGATTTCCTAACCTGTCACCTTCCACTTATCTGTATAACCCTATCCAGAATTTTTTCAACCCTTCCATTGTTTTTATCAGTTTGACTGAGGCTCACAGGATATAAAATAAGGATCTAACCTGTTAATTAAGACTGTTATTTGCCTTTATCACTCTACATGTTTTGTAGAGGCAGGATGTTCATTATTCAGCCAGTGTAAACGAATTTCTCTCATTTGAGTTCAAAGCCATGTCAACTCGTATCATTAAGAGTATCTAAACCAAGATTTGCCATAGTGAAGTCACTGATCCATGTGATGAGATTCTGTGTCATACCAGAGACGTTCATTTGGTGCATGCTGTACTTCACACTGGTTTCACCCTCAGTGATGCTGATGGAAAAGTGCCTGAGACATGTAATCTCTATGGAATTCACTGGTTACAGGAATAAGTAAAACATGCAACTTTAATATGAAGCCAGTGCTTGATTAAAACCAGCAATTAGTATGTCATTTTGAATGTCTACAAAGCAGAAAAAATTTGTTTCAGACTAATCTTATTAGAACTGTGTGCTCAGATTTGAATGTGATGTTCCTAAAATTATGGATATTCTAGGAAAAAGCCAAACCATAGATTACAGCTGAGTATAAATGGAACCTAACTTTATGCTTTTACAACCAAGGCAAGAGAACAGAGCAATGCAGATGTATCTGTCCATGTCATAGTGACATAAATGACATGATAGCTTTGCTTTTCTCTACAGGGAGGCTTTCCTTACCTCATAATTTTAGTTATAAACCAAGCACAGAAACATGGTATAACAAGCTTCTTCCATGTTGTCCTCTCATGTGCCCTTTTCCACATTGCCCCATCTTACTGAGTATATGGGAACATGTGCCATAGTTGTGTCTGGGCATGCTTACAAGCTACTTCACATGTACAAGCTACTTCACATGTACAAGCTTAGTAGCCAGCAGGCTTTGAAACAGGTCAAGGAACAGACTTAGCAAGGTCTTCTCCTTGCAAGAGGAACTAATTTGGGTCCCTTCCCTCTATGCAGCCACAAATTATCGTAGTATGGAATTTAACTTGTTAGATTTGATAGAAATCAATAGAGAGGTTTAAAGGCTAATAAGAGGATAAGGAGAGAAGCTGATGGATGGACAGGCAGAATGATTGTGTGATCCTCATTTCTTTTAAAATGCCAGGGTAAAGAGTTAGGCAAGTTAATGAGCAATGTTACTTGCAAACGATTTTATATGTTCATATCTTCATCTACAATTAAAGGTGAAAACAGCTTTGCATAATGTGTTGGAAAAAGATCTGTGTTCCCAAGTCCAGAATTTTCTATGAATAGGCTAAACCACATCTATTTTTATATCTAGATTTTATTCTCTGTTTCCCAGATAATGTTACACACAGTCCAAAATACATGGACTTTGTTGATGCATTTCAAACATCATGCTTGTTCTCAGCCACTGGCACAAATATCTCCACACAGGCAGGAGAGTGGAGGAAAAAAACCTGCAGTTTGCCACAGAAAGCATAGTTAATGGTGCTTTGATTACTATGTGTTCTGAGAGAAATTTCTCTTCCATTTCACAGACAAACCAATAATTACACATCCCCAGAGAATAATGAGAGATTTTAGAATCTTTTGCGTATATAAGTATACAAACCTAAACCAGTGAGTGATGGATAGAGAGAGCTTAAGAAGATATATTATTTCTGTCAGCTGAGCAGATGGCTCCATTGAGCCACTTACATGGAAATAGCTGTTCCCCTTTCTTCCGTGAGCCCTTGGAGGCTTTCTTTCATACTTAACATACTTGCTGAATGCTATACATAGGTCTGCTAGGAAGTATTAAACTCTTGTAAGACAAGTATGTGGAAAAATACTTGATGAAAGAAGATATGCCTGCGTAAATGAGGGTTATCTAGGGTGATAATAAAATCCAACCAAATACTGTCGTCTGTAGATTGTGTGTAATGCATGGAGAGAGTAAGGTATTGGACAATGGGATCTTATACAGACTAACAGAGAAGCTTAGCTAAAATCTGCCTGCTGGCATGTACTAGGACATGGCTGGGAGGACCGAAGCCATCCTGAAACCAAGGACCTGTCAAAAGACCTTACTGCATGCTGCAGGAAGGCATCTCCAAGCACTTAGGATTCACAGTTTAGAGCTGTTAAAAGTAGGCACTTTCAACTCTTCTTTGGAGGGAAGAGTAAAGCTCACTCTTTTGAGAAAACAGAGGAGGCCCAACTACAGCTGACAGAGCAGTTGTTCTGTAAGAGGGACTCCTGGGTTCAGTTTTTGCTCTAGAGATTGCCTTAAACTCTAGAGGAAAAGTTTTACTGGGTGTTTCCTGTAGAAGTCATGTCACTGTACAGCTGGGATCTCAAGATGCATTGTGCAAGAGAGGGGAATGCCATGCTACAGTGCTAAGGACAGCCAAATGAAAGCCAGGAGTACAGTTCTCTGTTCCTTTCGCTGGCTGTCCAGATTCTTAGCCAGCCTGGAGGTGAAACATGAAAAGGTTGTTAAGGCAGAGGCTGGAATTTTCCTCAGTTAGTGCCTTGGCTGCTTGTTACTGCTTCAGGTGTTTCTACTGGTCTCCAGAGCCATGACTTTAATTTTCCATGAATAACATGTTCAGTGAGGGTGGAAGCTACTACCTCTTCTGTCCCAAAAAAATCATAGTAGGTGCAAACATGTTTTGTTTTTTTTTTTAAAGAGACTTAGATTAGCATCATGTGTCTTCATGTTCTGAAGTATGTCTTTTTGACTGCTTCAGGGTGGAAATGGTTTTTCTTTGTCTGATGCATCATGCCTGTGATGCTATGCTCTGCCTTATGAAGTGTGTGAGCCAGAACACTGGTTTGGAACAAAGGTAAGCTTATCTGTTGAGTGATCAAAACAGAATCTAGTTTATTTTGGTGGGAATGAGCTGATTAGTTTATGGCTACTAACCGGAATAAGCAGTCGTTAGCATACTGATACTTTCCTACTGTACCTGCCTCGTATTGTCATCTCCTGCATTATGCAATCTTTATGCTCTTTTGTATCGGGTGAAAGTCAAGTGCAGAAACTGAGAGCGGAGAGCACATCTGTTGAATAGAAAGTTGCTATTTTTACATTTCCAAACTAGAGCTGCACTTTATAATATTAATTCTCCCTCTTCTCTCCCTATCATATTGGAAAGATAATAGAAAACTGCATTTCCAAAGAGTAAAAAATGCAGAATGCAGTCTCATACAGTTGGATTGATTTTACTGTATGTCTTTTCAAAAATAAGAAGCACTTTTGCGATAGCTGAGTGCATTGAAGCCTAATGGGTTTAATTTATGGGCAGCTGAGCTGTAACAATACTCCGTGAGCCATTACAGTTGTGCCTCTCAGCTGAACGGCTTTGTACAAGCCCCTAGTTAGCGATTAAGCACCACACAGTAGCTTAACCTGGAGAAATTCACTGTGTTTTATGAACACCTTCTGTGCTAAATGGCAACAACTCCTCTTTGGAGGCAAATCTATTTGCTCACAAAATGGGTTCTTCAGAAGGTTTGTTAATGTGCATTAAAAATATACATGATGGAGTGTAGTTGCATCTGATAGACCCCCATTATGTGCCGATTGCCATTTCACTAAGTTCTGGATGTTCTGCTTGTCAAATTAATTTTGGCTGTACTAAAAAATTGGGCTAATATGGGCTTGTCCCACAAGGTTTGATGATGATGCCCTGACTCAAATAGTTTTTCCTTTAAAGGAAAACATTGCAACAAATGAAGGGCTGACAAAAGGAAGAGGGTGATTTGTACGGCCTCATTTGGGCTGACTTTGCCTAGTGGAGGTCATAGAAGATTCCAGTAGTAATAATAAAGATATTTACAATACATTTGTTCTAGAGAAGTCAACGGGCCTTGCAAGGGTTTAATATTTTTAGGTGCCGTATCAGACTTTCTTGTCTGTAAACTTTGTGGTCCCTCCTTTGTGTTGGGTTTTGGGGTTTTTATTGTTTTTCTTTCATTCTTATGATCAGTTTTATTGCCTGTACCTTCATAGAAGCTGTGGCTGGAGGTGAAGTAGGTGGTATTGGCAACTTATGAGCAGATGTGCTATGACTGTTCTGAAGTCTTGCATAATTTAACATCTTTGCATGAATGAGACCCCACTCTGTTGCTGAATAAAAGAACAGGATGTATGGTACCCTGTAATAATGGGAATTCATGAGGCCAAAAAGTAGAGTTTAGAAGAGGAACAATCATCTATTTGTTTTTGGGAAGTCATGGAATACCATGCATGGCTAAGAAGAGCCTGGTGTGTCATGATGTGCACATGAGTCAGGAAAAAGCTTGGTGAAATGTGTTTTGGAGAAATATTAGGAATCCTTTCATCTTATATTTGTTACAGCTTCTGTCTTACAATTTAGTTGGGCAGGGATTAAGAATGAGACACAGTTTGTTAAACTTACAGCTGCAGCATATGGCAGGTATTGTCTGAACTTGTTTTCAGTTCTTTCTGTTATCACTGATTGGTGTGCTGGAATCTACAGTTTTCCTTCATCCATCTGATGCTAGAGGTTGTATGAGATTATACCTTAGGATGTGGCCTAAAGAATAAAAATGTGCTTGATGTTTTAGAAATGTCAGATTATATTTAATTGCTGTGATTATTTCCAGCTTCTTGTTTTCCAACTTCAACATGGTGAGTAAACCTTTTTCCTCTTCTTATTTTCCCTAGTATCTAAAATCCCAAAGCAGAGCTTCACTTAGTTTCCTGTTTTCTTGGCAAGGAAGCATAACCTAGCCGTGTCCTCAGGGAGGTTGTCCTTAACATACTTGCAGGATTGGGTTTGAGGAAGGGAAGCACTGTAGGGTTAGAGACCCTGTGGCTCCTGAGCCATGCTTTCTGCATGTAGTTCAGCTGTGCCTCCCACACTAGGTAAGACATAGGAAGAGCAGCAGTGCTGTGGCTGGCTGGGAGAGAAAGCAAGTTACCAGGGGTGGATGAGTTAAAGCTGCTGTCCCTGCAGAGTCCAGCAGTCTTGCAGGTCAAATTTACATTAGAGCAATGTAACTCCTGGGGAGAAGTGTTAGTGACTTCTTCTGTACTCTTTAAGGCTTATGGGACATGAGTCTTGGAGTTTTTTGTTTTCTGAGGATTTTAATATGATGGAAAGCCTACATGGCTGGGACTAATATGATGTTAATGCATCTGTTCTCCTGATCAATTACAGTGTTTAGAGAAAGCTGTATTCTCAGTACTGAATTGCTGAAATTCTTTTTATATATTAAAAAAACAACCAAACAAACAAAACAATCTAAACCCAAATAGTAAGGAGCTTTCCTTGTAATTTTTGTGACATTGTTTGTAAAAATGTACGAAGATGGCAAGTACTTACAGATCAGTACAGGATAAAAGCCTATCTGATTTAAGATTAATTAGGGAATCATGTCATTGTTTTAGGAGCTTACTCTGAGATCACACAGCTTTCTTAGGACTAGAAACTAATTAAAAGAATTATCAGTCTCTGAGCGCTACATAGTTAAAGAGTTTAGAATAATGGAATGCTCTTTACTCTGAGACCTTGCAACGTCACTTAGAAATTCTCCAATATGAGTGACACTACTTGGATTTACTTGACAAGTCACATGTGACTCAAAATGTAGCTGAATTGTGTTGTAAGGTGCTTAGATGAAACAAATTAATTTGAAATTAACAGTAATGTTGCAGAAGCTTTACAAAACCCAGAAGCGTTTGGCAGACACTGTCAGTTCCCTCAAAAAAATTAGAATAGTAGGTTAGAAGCACAGTTCTTTGCTGTTTAGAAGCCCAAGGAGGATAGCTTCATACTAGTATATAACACAATCAAATAGAATGTTCTATTATGACAGCCTTAATATACAGGAAACAAGAGTTTGTCTTTAACTCTTCAAAATTTGATAAGCATTGTCCTTTAAGAGGAAATTAGGGCCTTCCCCTCAATCGAAATGGAATTATTAAAATAGGAGATTGGCCATAACTTTGATCAGAATGACACTTAAAATATATTTGTGTGGGTTTTACTATAACATAGGACCATGGGAAGTCCTTGGAACATAACTTTCTTATCATTGCTTGCTGAGCTGGGTGATATTTCATCTAACCACAAGCTGCATCCATCCCCATCAATGAGAATGCATATTTAAGGAAAAAAAAGGAAATGGCTTTCCCTTGTGACCTAGCATTGTTAAATTGTCCCTAAGTGTTTTTAGTACATCTGTTTATGGTTCATTCTCCGTTTCAAGCTTAAAAAAAAGGTCACTAAAATTCCTAATAAGTCTTGATTGGAAGAAGGAGTAAATATCAATTTTCATGGTTTGTATCACTTCACCTAGAAAAATCAGTCCTTAGCTTCATGATCAGCAAGAGATACATAACTTCCAGACATGACCTAAAATTGTCCTAGAAAATACTCTTAGAAATTCTGTGATATTACTATATTATTGAGTTGAAAAATACTAATGCCAGTGAAATTTATACCACTTGATTGTTTTGATGCTTTCTCTTCTTATCTCAGTGGCAAAGTAAAAGCCTCCACATGTGCAGTACTATTTTCAGTGTGCTGAAAGAACCAGGGGTCAGTGTATTTGTCCAAGGCTGGGTTTGGGCCTCCAGCGGTCACTGCTCTTTTGTGCTGTGTCCACAACACTGTTTGCAAGGTATTTGGAGTGATTTATGAGTGTTGCTTTTAGAAATCAGATTCTCTGGTAGCCTGTGTACTTGCAGGACGCTTACTGATGTGCTGAAATGTAAATTATGAGCTTTTGTCATTGCAGGTATTTTCAGACTTTCCCAAAAGAATATGGTGAAAGAGGTGTTACATACATCGGTGATAAAGGAATCATGGAAGAAAACCAACTGCAGGGATATTAGAGAGTATCCTAAGAGTTCCAATGGCAAACTTAACCCCTGTGAGTGTTCTATTTTGCAGTGAAAATTATGATGAGGGAGCTTGGCTGAATTCCAGTCTTACAGTAATGGGTGCAAGTGTTGAAATTGTTGCGAAATTACTTTAATCTTTGACATTGTTTTCCATTTCTAAAGTGCTAATGTACAGTGAAGTACAACAACAATAAGAAATGACAGGCAAAAGCAGCAACAGGCAGTACCCTGGAGAGGTACAAACAACACTCACTGCATTGCTCACTTCCACTCCCAGGCACCCATCCATGCGGCTAGCACACATGTACACCACACATTCCTACCCATTTTCCCTGCCCACCCCCATATTTATACATTCTTTCTATACACAGTTATGTTTGGCTGTTCCACAGTACTTCCATGACAGCTAAATAATTGGATGAGAATTTCCCTGGGTTTATGTTGCACCTTCCCTGCATTCTGTTTTTGCTTTGGTATTTCCTCTAGCAACTGACTGGAAAGATAGTTAACCTCTACACTTTGCTGCTTTTGTGACAAATCTTCCTGCTCCTCACTGGTTTCCTTCAAGCGCCGTACTGAGAAAATGTGCAAAGGTCCGTTTCTTCACCTGGGCTAAATGTCAAACAGGTTAGTGTACAAAGAAAACAGACCATCTAGAATCTGTTCATTCCAGTGCCATGTTTGCTCTACAATCAGTTTTGCCATTCAATGTGTCACAGACGGCCTCATGGTCCCCATTGCTGGAAGCTTGGCTGCCAGCAGGAACATATCCGTTGCGCTCTGTTAAGAGATTGAAGGTAAAGAACTGGCATGGGTCTTTTTGTCTGCTGCCTTCCTGTAAGGGGCTCAGGAAAGAGCTGGAATTTTTCCATTCCTGGAATGTGCACATCTCCATATGTGGGTGGGTGATTTTGCTCAAGTAGCCGGGACTGGGAGATGATGAAGATAATGTCCTCTGGCTGCCACTCAGGAAACTCCTGCTGTCTTCCAGAGAGTCTTTCCTGGGGTGTTCAAAGGAGCACCGATTCCAGTTTCTGTAGCTGTAGGCCCACCACCCCAACTGCTTTCGACGATGACACTGGCATTTTAGGATCTGTATAAAAGCCCTCTTGAACTCTTTGCTTGAGCAAGGGTAGATAATTGGATTCAAGCAGCTGTTAAAGTAGCCAAGCCAAAAAATCACCTTGAAGATTGTTTCAGGGGGCTTCAGAGCTGAAAACAGAGATCCTGTCCAGAAGAAACAAGCAGAGACAATATCTGAGATAATTGGCTTGTCTGCCTTTAGGAATGGTAAATGTCCTATCTCATCATTGTTAGAATCCTTTCATTAAAAATCTTTAATGCGTTGCTTTCAGTTTTGGTCTATTGGTAATATTATTTTTGTTATTTGTAAAGCTAATAGGGAATGTTTTCCACCATCTGAAAGCTAAAGGAGCACAAAAGTAGTGTAGAATTTAAACACAAAGCCTGCTTTTTGCTTTTTTATGTACACATCTGTTGTGCTAATATCTATTGATCCCAAGGAAAGATCAAACCTCTGTTGTCTAAGCTGTGCCACAATACACACATGGAACAAGGTTGTGCCTTCTTTGAAGAGCTTTTGAATGTCATTTTTGAAGAAAAAGATCTAACTACTCCCTGGCTTCTCAGAAGGAGTGTGTCCAGTCATACCTTATAACTTCTAATACATTCTCTGGCAGCTCCTAAACATCATCCCCATATATCCAGTTTATTATGTTAGTACAGAATCTTGAAACCTGAAGTTAATGGTGGTTGCATTCATAAAAATGTTGTAAACCAAGAGAGTTTATTTTGTGGATACTTCCTCTTCTGTTCACAACCAAATAATTTCCCTGAAGAGGCTGCCCAAATGAAAGATTCATACTGGGAAACCCATTTCATGTACTTTTAGTATTAAAAACATGCAATTGATCAGCTAAATTTAGCAAGTAGGGCTTTATAAAAGAATGTATGACATTTGTAAAGCAAAACAAGCATTCAACAGTTATCCAGCTGGGAAAGCACCTCTGCGTCTTGCTCAAGTAATCAAAGAGCAGGGGTTCAGGAGAGAATTCTTATGTCAAGAACTGGTGTTAGATTTTAAGAGTTTTTCAAATGGAAGGTGATACTCAAGGTGAATGTCATGTCTCTGAGAAGAGCAACCTTTTACACTGGAGTACTTTCAGATTCCCTGGGCTGTGAAAGCAGCTGAGTCAGTTGTGATGATCAGGATGCCTTAGTGGGGAGGAGTATGATTCTAGGCATATTTCCCATCTCAGAGCAATGTAGAGGTCATGGCTCCAGCCTGAAAACTATGTAAAAGCACTTCCCAGCTTCTTGGTAAATAGCTCTGATGTGCCGCAGCAGGTATCGCTGTTTAAATGAGTAGTGCTGTCTGCAGGGCCTGAGTCTCCTTAGCTCACAAGAAAGTTGAAGAGAAGTAAGTGTTCATCAATCCTCACACTTTCACAGCTTTCCTCAGTGTGTCAACTAGTCCCTGAGCTGGCTCAAAATGGAAAATAAGATGCTGAGATGGCATCAGCTCTCTGGAGAAACTCTTCCTCCCTTCACTTTGGTAATAGGAGTCAGGAAAGATCCTATGATTGGATTTTTTTCCCTGGCAGTGTTTTGGTTTGGTGCCAGCTACCACTATCTCTACCTGTTGCCTTGGAGCTAAGCAACTTGCTAGCCTGAAAGGTTAAAATAAAAGTTTTAATGACAAGATTCATAGTATTTCTTTCATGAATTCTGCACTTTAAGGACTTATTCTGTGTGCAAGACTTTTGTAAGTTGAACCCATGTCCCTTATTCTTTGTTGCTGCTAGTGATTTTGGGGGTTTGACCAATGTTTCTTCTATCCATCTGATGGAGGTGCTACATCTCTCCTGACCAGTACTGCTCAGACTACAGAGTATAGCATGTCTAACATCAGAGAAACTATGAACAGGTAAATCAAATGAATGCAAGCACTTAAAACTGTGTCTTGTGTTACAGAATCTTTGATGATTCAACAACAATTCATGGGATTGAAATATAGGTATAGATGTGCAGTATGCTTTTTAATTGGTATTGAATTTTTATGAAACTTTAGGAAAAGTTGATCTAAGTTTATAAATGCAGCCATGATGAGGAAGATGCTCAAAGTCTTCCACTTTACACAGTTGCAGACCTTTTCTGGTTTCATTGTGTAAATAGAAATAGCTACTATCTTCCCTTCAGTTGAGGGAAAAGAGAAGCTTTGTGACTTTATAAAACAAGTGCAAAGCATTATTGTGTACATCAGGGAACTTTCTGGAGCTCATACTGATAAATTTCTTAAATTGTTTTCTGATACTCTTTTAAAATAGAAATGGGGTTTTAGTTCTTAAGGCCTAATGAACTCTGTGAAATAGTTAAAGAGCTCCCACATGTCTGAATGTTGAATGAACACTGGTGAATTTTTCCAGATCAGTTATTTTGCCTTTCTCTCATACTGTAACAAATGAAAATCTCCAGAACATTCCTCTACCAGATTTAAATCTTTTTAGGCAGGTTAAATATAGACAGATTTTTGTATGGTTTTAAATAAAATTTTAAGGAAATTTACCGACAAATTATGTAAGGTTCTCTAGAGAGCAATAAAATGAGCTCAGCTCCAGAGAAGTAGTCTTCAAACCAGCGCAGATAAATGAGGTGTGCTTGAATAATCTGTGTTGCACATGAACCAAATAGAACTCCATACAGTGAAGACTAAGAGACCAAGTAGGAAAAAAAGTTTGGAGCTTATTACTGAAACCTGGCTAATCTTTGTAAACTGCTTCAAAAAATGCGTATTCTTTAAGGAAGAAAGGTAAGGAGCTTATACTTGTATTTCATGATAATCCATTTTTCAAATGTCATATAAACAAAATGACATCAGGCCAATTTCAGCAGCTGCAGCAAACATTTTCATTTATGTTAAAGGGCAGCAACACAAAAGAGCAGTGAATTTCCTGATAGCAACCCTGACTGACAAGGGCGCCTTGTGTTCAGGCCTCTGCCTAGAAAAATCACTGAGCCCAAATCAGTCATGCTTTGAAATGTAGGATTTTTGTAGTACAACTTTTGTCATGGTGGAGAAAAAAGGACTGGGAAGAGACATGACAATTCACCTATAAAAACATAAGGTTTGTCTGCAAAGAAGGAAATTAAATTGTTTTCCATGTGCAAAATATCAAATATATGGAGTGCAATGATTTGAATTGCAGCAAGACTGTGATTATGGATTGGGAAGCACTTTCTGTCTACCAAGATAGGAAAAATCTGGAACATAATGCTTGCGAAGGGTGTAAAACTCCAACTCTGGAGGATCGTAAAAACAGAGTGGAGAGACATCCACTGATTTATGTACATCTGATCTTTGGAGTTGGAGGATGCCCTGAATGACCTCTTCAGTTCTCCTCTAGTCCTTTCTCTGATTAGCTCTGCGAATATAACTCTGTTCATCAGAAGAACTTTATGGCTTAAGTTTTGGCAGCCCAGCAGAATTTTACATTTGCAGTACTTAAATCCTACTGACACTAGTCTTATATCCCCTTGGTAAATACATCCCTTATTTAGGTTGAGGATTAACTTAGAAAAGTTGAATGCCTGAGACAGATGCTTATTTAGACACATTCTCTTCAGGGCTTTGGAAAGTTTCTGAGGTTTTGTATTCAGTTCCTTCTCACTAAGTGGAATCCTGGCCTGGGTTTTGTACAAGGAAAGAAGAAATGCTGTTCTTTATTATCCAGAAGGTGGTTTAGGTGGATGTTTCCATACATGCCATGTACTTCTAAATGTAGTTTAATTTGGTGACTTATGCAAAGCTCCACTGCCTTTCCCCATATAAAGATATGAAAAACATTTTGATTAGCTTTTATATTTTTAACATTACCCTCTTGCCTACCTTGCTCTTGGAATTAGCAACAATGTCTTTTATTTAGCTGCACACATGCTTTACCTCATAATTAATCTGTCAGGAGCAAAGAACTGTGGGCTATTTTGGTAACTTGATAAAATGATAAAGCTAAGCCTACTAGACACATTCTCTGAATATCACACTAATATTTCCTCCCCTAAAATCCAACTACTTTCCCATCACAGTCTGAGAAACAGATTAAGTATTTCCCTGTACTGATTTAGATTGCTTTGCAAAGTGGCTGGAAAATTTTACATATGATTGTGTCCTCAGTGATTTATTTGTGATGGGGATAGCCAGAGTGACTCCTACTCAAACTGATTGCTCTGCTGATGCTTTATGTTTAACAACATCACTCTAAGGGAATGTATATTTTCTATTCTCTTATTTTTCTGCACTAAACCCTGTGATTTTTTAAAGAGCTCTACAATCTTATATCTGATTGCAGCATTGACACCCATGTAATTTTTGCAAAGCCTGTGTCCAGTACAGGTGGAGACCAGGAAATAGTTCAGAAACTCTGTAAACTTGATCAGTTTTGATTGTTTTTTGACCATAATCACTAGGCTTGATGGAGCAATTCAGTTTTGAAATACACTGAGCAACAGCAAGTAACATAAAAAGAAAGAATTTTATCTAGTAAAAGTCAATTTAATTTAGGGTCTGATTGGTTCTTTACCATGAATGCTTTATTACACAGACACTAAATAAAGTACCTCAATGAAATTAGGAAACATTGTGGGAAACAATTTGCTGTATTAATTGGCTTCACATGTTCTGCAGGGTATCTGGCCAGAACATTGCTGAGACATTCAAATTCAGACTCCACTCAAGCCTGTGAGAGACTTCGAAAGCTTTTGGAAACACTCATAAGGACTTCAGTGGACTTTGGAAGAGTACTTAAAATAGCAAGGTGAGCAGCAGGACAATCTTCTGGACTGGCTTAATCCCAACACTCTTAATTAAGGAAAACTTCGCTAAACGAGTTTTTGATGTAGCCCACTGCAGAGGAGAAACAGACACACACCCATACACACGCACACACTCTCCTGCTCTGTTTTTTTTTCTTCCATTTAAGTATCTGCTCCTTTGCTACCTCTCACAACTAGCTCCTGTATTAGTAGAGAAAGGAGGATGGGAAAGTTAAGACCTTCTATTTAAGGATCCTTAATGCAATAGTTGGTGACTTCTTGACAAAAGTGTAATACACGGGACATGTTTGAGTTTCCACTTCCACTTATGGAAGAAAGAACTTAAGATCAAAATTAGTCCTGCCAGTGCAACCAACCAGCCAGACTACTTCCAGGAGAAGGGAGAGAATTTGCTGCTCGAGTTGTATATATATATGCAATGCGATCAGAGACTATAGGGATTAGCTTGAGTTAAATGTGAAAAAAAAACATATAAGATAATGCTTATGAACTAAAACTTTTAAAATTGCCTTTGATATCTCTGTGCATTCTGCTCTGTGTGCTACTTCCAGCCACTCAGAGGACATAACTATGTATACATGACCAACAGTTTGTGACAACAGTCATGTGAAATAGCCGTGCGTTCCACTGTGTGGTTATATTTCCTCTCATCCTTCACGCAAGGAATACATATATTTATCTGTGATGGGAGTGAAAACCAAGAACTTAATAGAATGACAGAATTATTGCAGTGGGAATGGATGTTATGGGACTTTTGTCCAGCCTCTTAATCAAAGAAGGGTCGACACTACACTAGGTTCCCTGAAGCCTTCCCTTTTCCAGGCTTAAGAAGCCCTGTTTCTCCACCCTCTCTTTGCACAATGTGCTCCAGCTTTGTGATCATTCTGATGGTGCCACTGGACTCATTCCAGTTTATCGCTCTTTCCCCCTGCATAGTCACAGTACTCCAGACACTATCAAGTGAGTGTTCAGTAAAAGGGCATAGTTGCTTCACTCCTATCTACTGGCTCCATTCCTGTTATACTGCCCAATATGCTTCAGCTTCCACCTGCAGATTGGGGCATTTGAATGATTTTACATCCTATGTTAATGTTTTCTGTGAGTGTATATTTTCAAGAATGCCATATATTTATTAGTTGTACCAGGAGGAGGAAGATTTTAAGCTATTAGTGATGTTTTTAATCTAAAATTAACCACATTGACTTCACTGACTGCCTTCGCTTTAATAGCTCTGCTTTTTCTTTTTCCAGCCAGGCATGTTCGCTTTCCAGTTACTTAGCAACTTTTTCCTCTTAATTTTTTAAATATTTATTTCTGCTCTCCTAATATTTTATTTAATTCTTAACTCCAGGTACTAATCTGTTTTCTAATCACTTGATGTTGTGATAATTGACTTTTTATTAAACATCCATTTTTAGTAAGCTGTGTATTTGATATCAATTAGATAAATAAATTACTCACAGAATCATCAGTTCTGTTTAAAATCAAGTATTTGATACTTAGATAATAATTAGGACAGGAGTACTTTGAGTTTCCTGGATTTAAGGAGAAAAATTCTCTATGGATGGGGTTTGGGTTGTCAGGTGCTGTTTTCTGTCCGTCACAAAAAATCACATTTCTTTTAACTTGCAAATGAGAGCCAACCCAGGGTGGGTGGTGAGTGTATGTTCCTGTTTACTGGAACAAATATATTTGCTTTTATTAAAATGAAATGATCTGGAGTTGTTTAAGTGCTTTGCTGTGTGTCAGTTGATACTCTGGTAATAAAAAACTAGAGCACTTCACTGCACAGGTTTGTCATCATCTGAAGATTAAAGAAAAGCCATACATTTTAAAACTACCTGTCTCTATTCCTAACAAATAGAAAATTAAATGTTGATATTCTGGAGAGAAAACTGCCTCTTTCATGAATACTATGAAATAGAAATAGTTGGAAATTTGGTCATTAGGGTTTGAAGTTTTGTTATAGAGATTGTATCAGATTTCAATAGTTAAGGTAATTTTGGAAGGCAGATGTATCCTCCTTCTTTAAGAAGAGAGAATTAGTCCATTTTGCTACAGGTTGGAATCCTTCTGATTGGAGTTAGAGCTGAACTTTTCAGCATTCTCCACAAAAGAAAATTCCAATGTTTTAAAAAATGGCTGTAGTGATGAAAAGCATTGCAAAACCCAAAATGAGAACAAATGACTTCTGAAACATGAAACGCGGGAAGCTTCAGCAATATCAAACCCTGACTCCCAATCTGTTCTTGCGAAGACAACTTCTGCAGAAATTAATATTGCTTTGCAAGAAATTTGGCTTATGGTGGAACTCAGCTTTCTGATGAACGGTGACCTGGTCAAGTTTGTCATGCAATCAGTAAGAGACTTTCCCAGTGCTGGGCAGCAGATGGGTCCTGGTGGACTGGCTGGGGAGGTCCACTTCCCGCTGCAGCTGATGTGATCCCTTGCTGCAGCTGAAGCTGCTGGTAGCTGCTAATGGCTGAGTAATGGCCACTTCCTAACAAAAGGGAAAGCTCAGATGCTACATGTGTGTTGCTAGTAAAATTCTCCCTGTAAAAGCAATGAGCTGGAGTTGCGAGTTTAGAAATGCAGAAAGGATGTGTTTGTCTTTTATTTAAGCTTTCTGCAGTCCTTTTTACTACATGCTTGGCCAAGTCAGCATGCCAAGGTTTTAAAGCTAATTGGATTTCTAAAGCTCCTGATTTCTTTCCTTCCAGCATTCAGTGTTTGTTTACATTCCCCAGGACTTATTTAATGTAGGAAAAAAACCCCACAGTTTACAAACAGTAAAGGATGAAATAGAAAGTGTGGTTATAAAATTAAGAGTTGATCAAGCCAGGAGGGACTGCAGGCCTTCTGGAGAAGAGGGTTAGGATAACAGTGAAAAAAGAACTTGAGAAATAGGAAGAGCATCCAAAATCAACAGAATTAAATTCAATAAAGAAAATGAAGGAAAGATGGTTAAATTACAACTACTGCAAACAAGTAATGATGGCTAGCAGTTGGTTATGGTTTTTGAGTATCCTGATGCCTTTGTGAGATGCCTTGAGCTGCATATCCCAGCAGTGTGTAGACTGCCAGGCTGAGGAACACCATGGGAATAATAGTAATCCTGCTGACAACAACATGCTGCAGAGCTGCACCCCTGTTTGTGGGTAACTTGTGTGTGTGTTTTGTGGGAGAGCACTTTGCTGTTGAAGAAGGAGAAATATCAAATATGGAATAACTGACTGATGATGCTGCAGAAGATAATGTGGGAGAAATAGAAATACAAATATGAGGCTGTTGCAAGTACAGCAGTTCTCATTCTTCATTGTATTCATAGGTAAACTACAAGTATGACCAAGGATCTAGATCAGCTGATAAGAAAACTGCCCTGTGAAGAATTGTGAAGAATTTAGGTCCTAAAATTGACTGCCTGTAGTAGGTGTGGGATTCTCTTTGCTGGAGCCATCTGGCTCTGCAGTGAGTACATTTGTGAGGGGTGATGAAGGTATCATTCACCCAGTCCGCAACCCTTGAGTCTTTCATTTCTGTTTTCCATCTGAGTCAAGGATGCCAAAAAGAGAAACCTCCCCTCACTCTTTTGACAGGGTAAAAGTGATATATACTCATTCCTCCTTCCTGTTCGAACAGGCAAATAATTGTCTGCAAACCTATCCCTTATTGGTATTAATGGAACTCAGCAGCTCCTACCAGTCTAAGGCCTGATCCTGTTTAGTCAAGTTCTTAAGCAGGCAAATTAAAGTACCAGACATACACATATGTAGAATCTGACCATAAAGTCTTCATTCATCTGTTGATATGGTCATGATTTAGAGTAAAGCACAAGGAAAATTTTCCTTGCAGTTTTGTAAGCTGTGAAAAGTTATTGGTTCTATTTTCTTGCCCCAGTGAAAATTCACAATTTTTTATCATCCACACCATCTATCGCTGACAAAGAGTGCCTCATATTTTGCATGAGCAAATTATTTTTATGAGACCTGCATAAATTTCATTCAAAATGGCTCAATTTTGAGAGCCTTTTAAAGGCTTCAAAAACAGAGACTCATTTAGAATGGCCAAAATAAAACCAGGACTTTACTTCTTTTGAAGCTTTGCTGATGGAAGTTGTGGTCCAGATAGGGGTCAGATTTTTGTTCTAAAAGCCAGAGTTGCTACACCTACTTAAATGACAAGCAGAGTAGCTATATTTGTGTTTTTAAAGGGGCAATGCTTATGTATTGAACCACAGAGCTATTGCCACTGGCAAAACGAGAGTTGAAAATCATTTGCACAAACTTACAATACAACAGATCATTTGCAAGTTGTTATCAGAAGAACAGCAGAAAAGACAAATAGCAGCTTTTTTTGCCCAGCCCAGAAAGAAAAAGCAAAAGGAAAGATGTAGTTTAAAAAAGAGCAGTAATAACAGTGCAACAGGATTAAGGCTTTTCGTGTCTCATCCATAACTGTCATATTATTAAACATTTGGAGTATATCTTGAGTAACAAAATATGGAGATACAAGATATGGAAATACATGAGATATGGAAAAACTCCATCAAGCACTTACATTTTTGACACCAACACTGTATAATCTTGCATGAGCTACTCTACTACCTCTCAGTCCAGGATAGCTGTGATGACTGGAGAGAATTCACTTTTGTTTAAATTGCTTTGCCCTCACATAAATATGACAAAATCAAGATCAATTTTAGTAAGAATTTTGCTTTGTGCTTTTGAACTGACAGTAGATAGGGACAGAAACATGATATTATTATTTTGTCCAAAAAAGTTACAGACTATTGTAGCTTGCTAAGTGGAAATAACACGGACCAAGCTTATTATTCTTGTTTTTCAAAAGACTGGCTGATTAAGAGTGTTTAGAAAAGCTCATCTCCCTCTGCTGACATTTCAGTTATTGTAATTAAATATCGCAATTACTGGGAATGCTTTGGTGTTTTTCTCCCTTTATAACTAAGGCAATCTGTCTTGTACATCACTGGTAAATTATAGGGTTCTAGCATGGAATTGAATAACACAGATACCATGTGAACTTCCATTAAATTTTTTGTCTGTTGTTATTTAGGCACTTCTGGTTATTGCTTCTCAGTTTCTAAATATCACTTGCCCACCAAAATGGCTCAAAATCTTGCAAGGGACTGCGGAGGAGGACTTTAGTGGAGATACTAAAAACATTATCACTCTTTGTTCATGTCTGTATCTCACAGATAGGCACTCTAAAGAACATGCAGCAGACATCTTGAGGTCTAATCGCCATGCTTTAGGGCCATAAACACACATAGAACTTTGCTCAGTGCTTTCATCAGGACTACTGACCTGAGCAATAGCACGTGTTTGCAAATGCCTTTGGTAGAAGGACCTGTGTCCACTGCCTTGCTGATTGTTGAAAGCAGTGTTTCCTCTGAAATTCTCTCTTTTCTCCTGTCACTGATTTCAGTAATTTTGAGATTTCCTATTGCTGTCCAGTGCCTTAGTCCTTATTCTCTTTTCCTTGGAGCTTTCTGATCACCTGAGATAGGAATTGCTGCCATCCCTGAGCCTGAATAGTTGACATGAGTTGATTTCTTTGCATTTTTTTTTCTCTGTTGCTTTGCATAGTTGTTTTTGTAGGACTGTACACTTCCAGATTTCCCTTTGTTTCTCTGACCTGCAAATCAAAAGCCTACATCAGAAGTACCCCAGAATTTATGCAGATTCATCTGCTTTGATAACAAACAACTTTGTTCCAAAAGATAAAAGCATGTAACTGGTAATTGGCGTCCTTTGCAGACCAAAAGGCTTAAGCCAGGTTTAAAGGGAGGCTATTTCAGAACTAGAATGAATCTTCTTGAAATAATCTAGTCCTCCACATGTGACAAAACACGCTGTACTGGTTAAGAAATGCCTGTATGTTTAGTTTTACAGGAATTGGCTGGAAAATAGGAGGAGCGGGTTCCTGCTATCACCTTTGCAATTGAACATTGTACCAAAGATTGATCTGCAAGAGGAAAAAGGATCAGATTGCCACATATATCACTTCTTTGTCCAAATTCTGTATAACTGTTAACTTGAGAGCATCAAACCTAGGAAGCCAGGGCAGTTAGGGAAGATGGGGCAAGACCAAAAGGAGATGAAAGACAAAGCAGACCTGAAGCCTTGCAGAAAGCACAACCCAGTAGCATTGACAACACTGGACCTAATGCCTTGAAGTATTTCCCATGGGAAACTAAGTGGCCTAATTTGGTATTCTTGGTGCAGAGATGCAGAGATTGGCCTGATGTAACATAAATCTAGATACTCACATAACATTTTATTTTAAGAATAATTTCGTATTGGCTGACCTGTAGCATGCAGAATATTTTTATGCTGTTTTTAATATTTTATAGAGAGATTTCAAAATCTTAATACATAAGAACAGTCAAACCAGTTGTATCTTCATTATGAGGCTCTTGGGAACTGTTTCCATGGCCAGTTAAGTTACAAATGTTTTGTTTCTGACTTCAGTGTAAGATCACAGGTTTCATGGGAGCAGGGGTAATTAGGGAACTGAGAAGTGAAGAATGCTCTGCTGATCTCCACTGGAGCTAAGATGGGGAAGTTAATAGGCTTTGGTTAAAGGTGACGAGTTTTCCCTTTCAGGGTGGGTGTGTGTATCTGGGAAGCTCACTCTGATATCTCAACTAACAGGAACAAGACTAAAATTTTACTTCGTAGTGAGGGGGAAATATATGATCCTTCATTTTGGAGTAATTTTTAAAATAAGGGTATTGGCATAAAATTGGATATTCCTTTGTTTAAAGGAGGGAGTTCTAATGATCATTACCTTATTGCTGCAGGGTTCTAGTCTTTAGGTAAAAATAATCTATTTTACTCAGCATTTTTCAGAACTGCATATTTAATTTAGTCCTGATGCCTAAGAAAGGATTTGCATAAGGATAAAGTAAAGAAACATTTGTTTTAAAGAAGCAAGATATTTACTCTTCGAATCTGAGCCAGTGAACTTATGGCGCAGTAAGTTGTCTCAAAGACATCTATGTCTTCATTTTATTTCATATGCTGAACCACAAATAATTTTGAGTGGCAAGACAACTGTTCTCTTTGATACCAGTTTTACTGCATCATCAGGTGCTTAACACTAAAGGCGTTGAGTCCTTCAAAAAGAGATTGTGGATCATTCTTCATGCTGATCTTTTCATGATGCTCAGTACATCACAGTGTCAGTGCTGTAATTCCTATCTTTTCTTAGATACGGAGCTCTGTTAGAGAGCTTTCCTTGCATGACCTTTTGATTCTTGCTTAAAATGCACTCTGAGTGTTAATATTATTTCTTGTCGTTTGTCTTGGAATATTTATTCAAGCAATATCCTAGCTTTCAGGACTGCATCAGTTCCCACTGTATGTCTGCCTCCTTTGTCTGGAATATCAGAATGGGAGATGTGGAATATGTTGAAATACCAGAGTGCAGGAATTATAATTTTGACTGGGAAATTAGTAGAAGACCTGAGAACACTTTTAACATGAAGGAAACTCTTCTGCATATAAGCAAATTTGTTACGACATGGTTTTGGGGTGTTGCAGAAATAACATTTACCAGTTTGCAAATGTTTGATGGTTGGATCCTCAGAACACCAGGGTTGCTCTGCTGATTCCATTCTGCAGAGTCATGGCTTTAGTGAGCAAAACAAGCAGCAAAAAAGAAATTAGTAAAGCTGCAGATGTGAGGATATGGTTTGGATTAATAGTGCAAATATAAGGTGTGAGAAATACAGGCTAAGGAAGAAGCCTGTCCTTCCATTACAGGGAAGGTAAGTATCTCATCTGGACTCGGGAGCAGAACAGATATTACAGTTTGCAGTCCTGCACAGATGAAAGAGTAGGTTGTGATTAAAGCAGCCCAGGGCACCTAATGGAGATTTTTGTAAACTGCAAGTACCTTCTGGATTCTACAGTTTACTTATCACTGAAATTGATTTTATAGTATTGTGTGCTTTGTGTAAGGGTTCTTCATAGCTTTTCAGTTAATGTTGTGACTTCAAGCAAAAGACTTCTGGTAGGAAGAATGCAGCATACAGCAAGCTCTTTAGGAACTCTTCCTCCACTGCTCTATCCTGTTTTATAAATTAAAAGCAGAGATAAGGGATAAGGACAAAACCAGCCCTGTTCCTAGTCAGCAAAGCAAAGAGAAAGTACCTACTGTTTAAATGCTTTTGGATACTGTATCAGATATTATGTATACCTCTTGTCCCCCCATTCTTAGACATAAGGCTGTCACCTAAGAGTTGGGCTCCTGAAAGGATTTCTAGACAGAGGACAGGAGAGCCAGCAGTCTCTATTGCCCACCCAAGAGGCTGAACTTTTCACTTTTCTGACACAATGGCAACTCTTTCTGAACTTCTGCTCGGTGGGGTACCAGGTGCTCACAGTGCTGATGTGAGTGTGCTGGGGGTTGGAGTCACTCAGTCTGTGCCAGGTCAGAGCCCATGGCAGTGGGTTTAGCCTTTCAGCATCCCAGCACCTCTGCCAGCACAGTGTGCTGTTGTGGAGGCTCTCAGCCTGTCACTTCACTGGTGTCTTGAGTACAATTTATATGAGAGATAAAACCATATTGTGACAAGCAGTAAATTCTCCTCTCAGGTATCTTAAGCAATGACTTTTAAACCTCCCAGAAAAACTAAGAGTTTTGAAGTAACTTCCCAGAGGGAAAACTGATACTCTTTCAAGAAACTTAAATGTTTCTCACATTGCTTCTGCCCTGCAACCATGATGTATTTAATGGACTGGTCTGCATCTGTGTTCATTGAACAGTGTTAGTAGCTATACTGACTCCTGCTACCTACAGATAAGCTGTGCTGCATTCACATTTGCTTTTTGCTCCACAGTTCCTTCAGTAATTCAAAATCAAGGAGGGGATCTACTTTGGCAAGGGATCGTGACCTCCTACCTAGTTATCTAGTACTGGTTCCAAATGGTAAAAATACATTTCTATCCGCAGGTATGTATTTTTGCAATAGTTGGAAACTTGCTCTGTGTTATGCACAAGGAATTAAACTTCAGCAGCCAAAAAGAACTTGGCTCACAATTTTCCTTCTGTTTGGAATTTTTCACATCCTTAATATTACTTTTATGCAGATCTTGAATCATAAAGACCTTTAAGTTTACGATACCATAAGCTAGAGGTTATAAAGTTGCCCTGAAAACCTTGAGTAGTTGTCTTGCAATAAAGATGCTAGTTTAAATGATACTACACATTCACTGCAATTATAAAACTTCAGCTGGACCAAGTTGCTGAACTCAGTTTAGTTTTCTACAACAGTGTCTAAAAAGATTTACTTGCCACTCATTTAGAAATGTTTTTGTAGGGTAACTAAGTAAATACGAATACAGAATATTAATAAATGTTTTTTCTCCCTTTTCTTTCCCACCTCTTCCCATATTTAGACTGCCAGATTGTCTCTGTCTGAGAGAAATGAATTTTGGACAGATATTTTTGAGAGCTTAGTAATTCAATGTCTTGAGATAGTCCTCTTCAGAGATAGCGCTAGTACTAAAGACCATGCAAGCAAATTTCACAAGCACTTGAGAACACACACCAATGTGTTAAAGCTACATCAAATGCTTTAATAATATTTTAAAGTGAACAGAGTGATGCCAACAGCTCACATGGCAGTCTCCTGAAAGGAAATCAATGAGAACTTTTCTGTGGGGATTGGTGGGCTTCGTATGTTTGCTTCTGGGATTTGATCAGTGATGTTTGAACTGAGAACTAGAAATTTTTGAGCTTCATGAATAGGGTTAATTTCCATTTAAGGCACCTAATAATGCCAGAAGATCTACTGTGGTGTAGTCCAAACATCTAACAGTCAACTAAACTGGTTCTTATTTAGGATTTTTGTTAAAGCATCCTATGAGAATGTTTCTGAAACATAATACAATTTGGACAAAGACTGTAAAGGGGCATTTAATATATAAACTCTGAAGATGTTGTCCCCTGATTTGATGTCTGCCCCATCACTGAGAAGGACTACCCAATGGGCAGACTTTCTGCAGGCTGCACACTTCACGAAGTTTATGCATGACTCTTCAAAAAAGCCAGCATCAGAAGTAAATGGCTTTCATATGCCTCCCTTTCATCTGTTCACTGAGGTTCTCAAAATGAGATCTATTTATCATTAATCTGATTTTTTTTTCTGTGATATTTTGTGGTAAATAACTAACCCTCTTCCTTCCCCTCCCCTCACAATCCCTTGGTAACCAACTTACCTAGTGGCAGAACAATGAAGAAAGGTAACCAGCACAAGATAAACATGCCAACCACAATTCCAAGAGTCTTGGCTGCCTTCTTTTCTCTAGAGAATTTAAAAAGTTTGAAAGCTACGGAGTTCCTGGGATTGTGACCCTTGGGCTTGGTGCTGTTTAAAGTGTCCTCATGAATGTTCCTGTAATGAATCCGTAAAGTCAGCTCCTTGGAGTTGGACATTTCTTTCATAACCCCAGCTTCCAGGTTTTTAGTAGTCCTTTTTGCCACTATGTAGACCCGACAGTACATCACAAGTATGACGATTAAAGGAATGTAAAATGACCCCAAGGAAGAAAACAAAGCATAGAATGGTTCTTCAGTGATACGGCACTCTTTGTCATCCTTGGGTGCCGGTTCTTTCCAGCCCAAAAGAGGCCCAATAGAAATCACCATGGAAAGGACCCAGACACCTATGAGAGCTAAAATTGCTCTTCTTCTTGTCACCAAAGTTGGATATTGGAGAGAATAACGTACCCCTATATATCTATCTATAGAAATTGCACATAGACTTAAAATAGAAGCTGTACAGCATAGCACATCAACTGCTGCCCAGATATCACAAAATATCCTCCCCAAAACCCAGTAGCCAAGAATTTCCAGTGTAGCAGAGAATGGAAGGACAGTAAAACTCAGCAACAAATCTGCTATTGCAAGGTTAATTATGAAATAATTTGTAGGGATTCTTAAATGTCTATTGCAAGCAACAGAAAGAATGACGAGGATATTACCTACAATAGCAAAGAGTATAAAGGCACCGAGGATAAGCCCCACAATTATTGCCCTATTGACATCCAAGGCAGGTGAATCCAGGTTGCTTGCTGTCTCGTTGGAGTTGTTTGCAGAAAGATTGCCATTATTCAGTGCAGACCCTTTCAAATATCCAGGTATTGATGAATTGGATTTATTGCCAAGGTAGGTATTCATCTTAAAAATCATGCTCCATAGCAAGTTATGATTGGATCCCTTGCACAACACACAGATGATTTGAGCTCAGTTGGAAGTTATCTCTCTACCCAAGAAGTTGCTGCAAAGCCTCGGCCAAGTTTAGGTTGAGAACTCATCTCCCCAGCTGCCAGCTATAAGCACGTAAAACTTGCACAGCTTGAAGTCCTCTGAAGCCCGTCAGAAATAATAGGCTCTTCAAACTTGCTTAATTTCTCCTACGAGCTTGTTTGAACAGAAATTAGCAGGCACAAGTCTTGGCTGGAGCTCCAAAGTAGCTTTTTCAATCATGACGTCCCTGATATAAAAGGCAGGTTTGCTGATTCCCCTTGCGCATTTGTGGTGCTGTTGGAAGGATGCCCCTGCCTTGCTGCTGTGACAGGCGTCTCCAGGAAGGGTTTGTCAGCATTTAGGGAGCTCTGCATGAACTGGCTGCCTGTGCTCGCGCTGCATGTGCTGGTGACATCATTGCGGCCGGCCCCGTCACAGCGCTAGAGGGCAATGCAGTTCAAGTTAAAACTTCTACATCAACGTCTGAAAGCTAAACAAATAGAATATATCAATCTTAATTAAAGCATTTGCCACATAAATCTGGATTGAAAGCCTTTAAAAAACAAGTTTCATTATCTGAGAGAAAATATGCTCGGTGGGATGTGGTGGAAAAAGCAATTTCAGTACAAAATGATGTAGCGTCCTTTGGCTTTTGCTTGCAAAGAAAATGTGTTTATTTTGTAATCAAAGTGAATCAGATGCCATTTTAGAGAATTAATCGTTTCCCACCTTCTAAGAACAAATTGGTAGGTTCCAAAAATCTTAGTTTCCTTGCAGATTCAGTGTATAATAATAATGACATAAAAACACATGGTATAGTTTCTAATTGTAAATTTTCTGTTCATAAAGAAAAAAGTAACGGGTGATCAAACACTCTATTAAGATCTTTATGTGTGTTCTCTAATCCTGTATACCAGGCATGTCTGTGGCTTCATCCCTTCTTTTCTACCTAGATAACTTTTTCTAAGCCCAGCCTGGAACGGAGCTGAGCACCTTCACCCACAGCCAAGTGAAGGTAGTGAGAAATATCTAGTAATCTTCTCAAGGTATTCTTCATGCTTAAGTAGCTTTTGTATCTTTGCTAAAGGCTGTGAGATCACTGACACTGTTGTTAACACACTATAGCTGTGGGAAGAGCTGTCCTCTTACAGTGTCCCATAAAGGAAAAAATAAGTAGCAACTAGTTTGTTTCTTAGATTTTAGATGTTTCAGCCCTTAATGTTGAAAGCAGTGGTGTCTTGATTTCTTCATTTTGTATGGCTGTGGATCAGCAGGTGTGAGAGTAATCTCTGATCTTTATAATTCAGTGCCATTTAAAACACAAAGTGAAAGATTAGCTGAACATAAAACTGCCAAAATACTGTTCTCAACTTTCTGACATCTGATTATGTCCTACAGCTGTTGCCTGCAGTGGGGGTTACTTTCTATTGATTTTCCTGTTACAAAATAAAAGGTTCCTTTTTAATGATGCAGCTATGGCTGAAAGTTGCAACTCGGTACTGGGTTTAAGGACAAACCATGTAAACAAAAGCTCTGGTTAAATATTATTTGAGGAGTGTATGGCAGATGTTTGTATAGCCCTTCCCAACTGCAGGGACTATAGCAAAGCACTACCTTTCAAAAACTTTTCTTTGAAACGTTTACAAGAATGACGGGCTAACATGTCATGGAGACACTGAAGGGAAGAGGCCCAAACACTCAATTTATGAGCTTAGCCTCAGCTTTTCTGCCTCTGCTCTCTCGAAGGTGGAGCTCTCATGGCTAACGAAAGCAGTGAGCAGCCTTAGATTTTGGACATGCACCCTTCACACTGACCATTCTGGCTGACTCCAGATAATCACTCTCAGTTTTGTTTTCAATTTCTAATTTTCTTTCTCTGCCTTGTCTGTTTAAAGTGTGAATTCCTCAGGCTGGGGGCTCTCTCCTGTTGTCAAGGTGCAGACACAATGTGACTACAGCTGTGTGGGTAGCCCAGGCATCTCGGTACCACAATCAGGGGAATTGTGGTGAAGAAGAGGGCAGCAGGAGTAGCTGCAGGCCTGGGCATCCTGGTGGGATTGCATAGCCTACAATGAGCCTGCATCTTCCCACTTCTGGTGCTTGAGCTAAATTGATTAAAGCTAGTTTGATTAGATCATTAGGTGCAGATATAACAATGTTTGAGCCTTCCAAGTGTAATAAAATATGATCACTGCAAAATGTGGAGGGATTGGGTAAAAAAAGATCAGCGAGGAAGTAAACTGATCTACTGCAGCTTTTCAGCTGGCAACACATGCACCATGTCCAGCCTGCAAAGAATAACAGAGTGGCCTGTAACTCCTCCTGGCTTTGGCCACACTGCATTAGGATTTTGTAGACCCCAGGAACCAGATATTCAATAGTCTTTCAATGGCACTTCAGGAGTCAGCTGGTCTCAGCTCAGTGGCCAGGTCCAGGACACTGCCAACAGCAGTGGCAGGATTCTAAATGGAACTGGTTGGACTAAAACATGTTTCTTTGCTAAGTGTCTTTTGCTGGCAGGATTACTGGCACCAGTCCTTGCCCTTACTGGTGCTGCTTTCTGTGTCCCTCTGGATGAAACAGCAGGCAGAAAAGTCCTTTTCTAGGGGACAAAGAGGAAGACAAAGCTACTGCATGTCTCTTACAGCCCTACTGAGAATCTGATGTGTTTTCATATCTCTGTTTACCAGTCTGTGTAATAACATACTGGCTGAATAGTCATGAGGCTCAGTTGATTGATGTTCACAAATTGCGTTGAGATCTTCAGTGGCAGGTGCTATAAGAAAGCAGAGTGTGTTGAAACCCAGACATGAATATTAACCATTTACCTACTTTTGGATGAATGACACTATAAGTACCATGACGCGATAAGTACCATGAAAAATAGGCTACTTTTCCTGCCAAGTTCAAGGTAGCACTTCAAGGCAGCGCAACTGAAAGCATCTGGTCAGAGAAGTGCTGGTAGTATTCACTGCAGAGCTGCTTTCATTCAGATGAGTCATAGTTTTCAGTGAAAAAGTAAATTGAATGGCCTGGAGGTTCTACTCAGTAGTATTTGGATAACCATGTACTGCAAGACAGGATGCCCTTTAGCTAGTCAATGTACTTCTGCCTAGAGGTTGCTGAAGCAGCAAAAGACTGGTACAGAACATACACATCTTCATGTGTTCTTAGACTAATTCAAATCTGAACTTTTAGAATGTGTTCTGTGTAGCAGATAAATGATGCAGAAGGAGTCCTGTTGTGATGGCTCAGCTTTGTAAAAAGCTGCATTCCTTTTATTCTGCTTTTACAAAGTGATGTTAAAAATATGTACTGGCATTTTGATCTGATTCCAACAGAAACAGCAGAAGCACGTCCAGAGCACTTTTGCAACACCAGTGAATGACAATACAGCCTGCTCCTTGTTGGGCATGGGGGTACTGGTAGAGAATTTATGTATCTGCATATAGGTTTATGTAATTCCTCTTAATGCTTTAACTAGAAACCCTGATAATTCACAGAAATAAGTAAATAAATACCAGTGAAGAAAATACAAGGCTATAGTGCTTAGCTTATTCACTCTGAACAGGATTGTGAACATGCTATCATATTTGAGACAGGTCATACCAGCACAAACCTGAAAGCCTCCCTCTTATGAAAGAAATATGAAAAGCAAGAAGCAATGAGGAGGGCACTGGATATAGCTGTAGAAATAACTCTGATACTAAAACATTCCCAAAAGCTGGAATGAGGAGGTGCAAGATTGCAAATATTTGCAATTTTGAATATTTTTTTTCCTGCAGGCATTCAGCATTTGTCATTTTAATGGAAATAGAATTATAGAGCATTTTCTAAGTAAAATGTTACCAATTAACTAAAATACTGTGCTTTTTATGTTTCTTAAATCCTCTTCCATATCTGTGGGCCCATTTCCCACACTAAACCATGCTTTTTTTTCCTCACAATACTTTAGCATTTCTGCTAGAGCAGAGTGTGCTGAAGACTCCCACAATTACCATCTGATAACTGATATAAGCCCCCCCTCAGAAACAGACCTCATGAGGATGATATCAGTTCAGCCTATTTGGGTAGAGACTATGTGTTTAGGTCTGGTAAAAAATCAGTATTTAGAAGTCCAGAAAAAGTATGTCCCTGCCTTAAAAAGAGGGTAAATAACACAGCCTCTCCGCAGCAGCAGCAGGAGGAATGACAGCATGTCTGTGTGTGTAGTCTCCAGCTTAAAAATGCTTGAGAAGCTGATGGACCCACTTAATGCTGTCAGTCTTGACAAAAATGTCACTGAGCAATTGAATCAAAAAGACATGCCAATGTGGAATTCACAGCACTGCAAATTATATCTTCCCTTAAGACAGACCTCAGTGTTACAGGTGTCAGTTTTGTGGGATACTGCTCTTTTAATGCAAACTGCCCTTTATCAGAAACTGTGGGGCCAGTTTGGTGTACGTGTTACCCTCAGGCTCACCTTAGCATCATCCCACAAACACACTGGAGGAAGGACTTAGGACTGACAGTTTTGTATCTTTTGCTCTGTGACCTTTACCTGTCTTCCATGAAGGACACGTTTTGCAGCTGTGCACTGTGCTAAAAAGACCCACAGAGCAAGGCATGGGGAGTACCTGCTAATGTCAGCAGACTCCAGGATCTCTTTCTTTCTGTGTGTGTTACAACCTAGTATCACCATAGCATCCAGGAAGTACAGATGACTGCAAGTCAAGACTACATCTTCCTCAAAACAAGAGAAAACAAGAGTAATAGGGTGCTACATCAGAGCCTCTCTGCCTTTTCTCCATTCTTTAATTTAGACTATGCATTTTACCATTTGTCGCATCCACTGTTGATCACAAGGTCCATGACCACCATTCGCTCTCTTTTGCCACCTGCCCTCTGCTCCCTGGAGCTGGGGAGAGAGGGCAGAGCACTGCTACTCAGAAGACGGTATCTTATAATCTTGAAGTTCCAGTAGCAGCTCTAGCCTGCACACTCTCCTGCTACAAAAGCAAAGCAATGGGTAGCCAGTAGCACTAGCGGACAGCTAGTAGCAAGCTCCTTCAGGCAGCTTGAACTGGGTCATTAGGTTGATTTTAAAAAGAAAAACCCTCAACGCTTCTCCCTGCTCCAAGGTAATATTATTGGCATCTTCCCAGGAGAGGACTAAAACTGCTGGAGAAGGAAGTATCACAGAGCTAGATAAATATCACACAAATATCTCCAGATGATAAGGAAAAAAGCAAGAACCTGTGAAGTTCTGAATTTCTTTGCTGTCTGCTGGCTGGCTGGTGTACAGGATACAATTTCCTTATTATTTATGACCCTCTTATCATTCACACAGAAAACTTACTTTCTTCTTGTGGCTGCACTGGGACTATCCCTGAAACAAAACTCATGGTTGTCTCCTGTAACATCCCCTGTTGCCAAAAGAACACAACCAACCCAGGATGCTTCAGCACTCATGTGATTCTCTTATAAATTTTAGATCTCTTAAATGTTTCCACCTACTGGCATTGACTGAATAGTAGCACATTTCTGGGAGCATAAAAAGAAATTCCTGTGGTGGAAGAAAAATTCATTTTATTGAGTCTCCTCTGACTTTTTCTGGGCAGTCACACTTTATTTAAACTGTTCTGCAAGGCTCTGCGCACCATCACCTCTCACTAAGTCCTACTGGTAGAGGGCTTATAGGATGCTGGCCTGGCTTTCTAGGTAAAGTAGTTGAATTGAGGTGGTGAGGCAGAAGGGGATACCAGACCCTCTTGAAATTATCCTTACCTTTCCTATGCATTTAATGTAAGTCATAACTTGACTCTTTTAGAATAAAATGACAATGGAATGAACCTAATGTTTTAATTTCCATATTATAGTCAGCTCTAGATCATGAAAATTAACATTAGTACAGATTGCCGTCTTCTTTAAAGAAGGCACATGGCTGGATCTATTTATTTACATTAAAAAGACCAGTCTTCATTTAAAATACTTAAGGTGACATTAAATCGACACTAATTAAATGTTGAAATAAGCAAAACATTTTAAACACAGCACATAACTCATGTTACTCACTGTCATAAAATAACATTGGGCCAAGAGCTGTGCAAGCTTAGAAGGAGGTGAGACATTTCCATGGCTAACAAAACAACTGCTGATAAATGAGCTAAGATAGCTGCCATGTTGTAAATCTCTATGTCTCAAGAAATAAACTGGAAGGTAAAGCCAGGCTGAATAGTACCTTCCTCGTGCTGGCACATTATGTCATAAGTAATTAGTCTCATTTCTCTGTCTACTTCTGAGCCATTTCTTCATTCTAAACATCAGGTGCTGAGCCGACAGTAATATTTTTAACAGAACAGAAATGTGGCTGGGAAAGATATTTTCCAAAGTGCTGTAGTTGCACTGAGGGGGAATTGTGCTGTCTTGATATTTTTGACCTTTGTCTTTAAGCACCAGAATACCTTAGAAATGTACTGGCCCTTAGAAACTTCTGATAAGTTCCTTACTGCTCTGTGCACTGGAGGCAGGATTACCCCTGAGCCTGATGACAGTCCTTCCTTGGATTTTAAATACCCAGATGGTTTGTTCTGCCTCTACTGGCTCATAGCAATTTGGGTTCTGAAGTAGCGGGCATTTGAAATCTAAACTTGACTTTTACAGGTGGGGACACTTCTGCAAAAGACCAGTGTTTCCTCTTTAAAAAAGTAACATACACTTATTCTTCCTCTCCATTTTGTTAAGTTCTGATCATGGTATGCACATTACTTCATTACAGCTTTAAGACATTCAGAATTTGCTATTGTAGCATAAATATTGTGTTTGCCAGTAAATGGATGAGGACTCACTGATGATAAGCACTGAGTTTCATCTTGTGGGGATGATATGCCAACCCATTCTCATACTTTGCCTTCATGAAAATGCTTGGGAGAGTCAGTGACTGGGTTTTATGTATGCAATAATACAGCTGTTTTTTTTTCTTGAAGTATTTCATACTTCTAGTTTTGTTAAAATACAGGTCTCAGAAAAGGGAGCAAGTCTGGGCTTCTGTCTTACTGATTCCCTGCTCCAGCTAAAAGTCCTAGAGAAACTGGAAACTTCTATTTCTTGTCCATATCTCAGTAATTCTCCAGTCTTTCCTTTGCTGAACTCATTGCAGTAAAAATGATGATTTAACATTCGCCAAAGAAGCTTTCTGTCCATTTGCAATCCTTCTTCAAGCATTCTGCTTTTAGAGATGAGAGGAAGAGGAGAAATGAATTAATTTTACAGTATTACACAGTACATCAGGAACAGTGGAGCACTCAGTAGCAAGGGCACATACTGTGGAACTCTGAGAACTTCAAAGAAAAGAATTAGGGTTTGGCCTGTATTTTTGTTAAAAAGAGCACTGAATTTGAATTAATGATAAATATTAATGATTCTGCTGCTTTCCCCATATTTTGTTCTTGTGACAAGCCATAAAAGTCTATAACCACTATTTCTCCAGAGAAAAATTAGGAGGAAGGAAACAATTTCTTGTCTTTTTCATGTCAAGATTGGGAATAATTGTACCTACTATTAAAGCAACTGGGAAAGACCTAATTCTATTGAATTCTAACTAAGTGTGCATTAGATGTAAAAGTGAACCTCATTTTGTATTGTCTAATAGTAAATGGTAGTGTAAGAGAACAATGAAAACAGTTTTACTTTGTAGAACTGAAATAATCTCTGCTGCTTTCATATTCCAGTGGTTTAACAGGGACATCTGGCTGCTGCTTATCCACATATGTGCTATGGCAGTGCAAATCAGGAGAGTTCAGATGGTTTTAGAATCACTGCATAAAAGGGTTCAAGACAGGGAAATCACTTGATTCCTTCATATTGAAAAGGAGAGAGAGAAGAAAATCCACAAACCACCTTTTCAGGTCTCACTTTGATTATTTAACTATTGTGACAGGTACCCAAGCAGTCTAAATGTTTATTATTATGGATTGCACAGGTATGGTGTGCCTACCAGTGCATTGCCCAGATTTGCAATAAGTAATTTGGAGTCAGAAGCATTCACCATTACACAAAGTAATAATGCTCTATAATCCTTTTTAGCATCAGCAACTAAAACAAGGCAGCAACAAGAAAATACTCTCCAATAGGAGAAAAATCATCTGTTCACTATGAATAAGCATGAATAATGCTCCAGTCACAAGCTCTGGCTAATGCCACAGGCAGGAGGGCTGGCAACTTGGCTCTGTGGCACAGCTCCTGTGATGTCTCACGCTGGGACAGTTGCCTGAAGCATTCTAGTGCCAAATGCAGATTGTACAGTGGAACAGGAAAAAAAAAGCTGATGGAATTCAAGCTATCAAGAACCTTATAGTCTGTAACCAGCCCCTTGACTATAACCTGGAGGTTTACTGGCAGCAGTGTAAAGGAGAGATTGCATAGTTCAGTAGCATTCTACTTTAGATTCCTCACAGAGCTAGCAGTAATTTATTAAACACAGCTATCAGTTTGTCATTTTCTTACATAAACAATCTGGCTGCAACACCAGGCAACAAGATAAGGGCCTTTTCCTGAAAAGGCCTATAACCGCAGGAGTATCTGCTCTTGGATTCATTTACCAAAACCAAAGCACTGTGGTGCTGCAGAATGCAGCTGCTTCAAGCTATTGCTTAACTGAGATAACAAGTAGGATTTTGATGGAATTCACATTTTTTATATGCTCACTGCAGGAGTTAATTCTTGAAAGTGTCAGGAGTCACTGTGAGTCAGAAATGAAAGTGAGCTAAATGCAGCAATTTTAACCCATCAGGACAAAACTTAGTTTCACTTTCAGAGAGTTTTTGCAAGACCATTGTACAAGCTGTCCCCACCAGCATCAGGCAATGCAAGATCCACATCCAGTTATAGATACCTTTCCTGAAGAACATCTCATTATCTTGCTAGTGTTTGGTGTAAAGAACTAAATGAAGAAGGAGATCTACGAGTAACTGTGTCCAGGGAAAGATCAGAGAAATACATGAGAGCTCTCAGAACTGTCTGCATAAATCTGTCAGAAGAATGTGGAGGGACATACATACTATCGTAAGTAGTTTGGAAAAGCTGAATGCACATTAGTACATTGCAGTATATGAAAAGCACTAGGCACTTGATGACATACTCAGAAATTTATGTTTTGAGATATTGCCAGTGATTTCTTGTCCCTGAGCTTTTTTATTATACAAAATACGTGTTTCAAACAAATAGAAAATGGTACTTTAGAAATAATCTGTTGATGAGCTGATATATGGGTGCTGTTTGGATAATTTGTGTCCCCACCAGGGATTGCTTCAGCAGACTTTGTGCATTCCAAGTCTATTACTCAGGTTAATATTTGTTATAATTAAGAATGACATTCTTGACTCCAGCTCCATCCACATCCATTAGAAAAAACAATTCAATAAGGCGTCGACTAGCTTACAAGTTAGTGATGCCAAATGAAGTCATTAGACTTGTCAGTCTGGCACCACTCTTCTGATTAGCAACTTTCCTTTTTTGGGTAAGAATCACCCAACATCTCTGTGGCTTAAGGAGATATAGTTGTGTCCAGAAACGACTCCAACAGTAGTTGATTAAAAAAATAACTCACCTTTAAGGACATCTAAGAAACGAGCATTCTGACCCACTGGTAGGAGACTTGTCACAGCTCCTTTCCTTCTGACTTTTGGGAATGAACATGAACATTTTCCCGTGATGAAGGTAATGGAAGAAAATGTGTATGAGAATGAGTCACTGAAATTTTTGTTCAGAAGGCAAGATTCTGGATCCTAAGAGATCTTTATTTATAGCCTAAGCAAAGTCAATGGAGAGTTGCAGGGGGACAAATGAAACTCTAGAAGAGGTTTAAAGTCTTGTATAATGAGAACCCAAACATGCTATTTCCATCACAAATTAAATGAGTACGTTATGGTAGTAAAACTGCAAAGGAGCTCAGAGAGTTTTAATTCTGTGCTGCCCTGCAAGACTTTTTGGAATTTGCATTGGAGAAAAGGTTTCATTTCACTTATTGCCTTTATCTTCATCTAAGCGCTGCAGTAGATGTCTAGAGTAGGAGTAGATAGAATCTGGAGAATCTTCAGAATACTATGTCTGCATCTTGTTACATCTGTTTGACTTCAGTCCTACCACCTGAGTGTGTGATGTTACCATAAATGTATTCAAATATATTCAGGGACAAAAAGTATTTACAATTGCAAGGATAAAATCAGACTGCCTCAATGTAACATGTATGTTACTTTCATCTTTATTATGAACTTAAAGTAACTGCAGCCTGAAACAGATCCTGGACTTCTCTAGAGCTGTTGGAGGGGAGAAAAGTTATTGTCATGCATGTTTTTTGATGAAATCACTCACATGATTTTATGTGAATGATTTGCCTGTGTATATATGTTACAGAAAGGCACTATCAAGTTAGTAGCAGTATGATATACATGAAGAATATCACAAATGTCACAACACCTTTCCTCAGCCTTTGGGATGCTGTCTCTTCTCTTCAGGCTAGTTCTCTGGTTACAGCCCTCCTCTGGGGTCTGGTGTGGGGAAGCAGTGTTGCTAATAGATGGGGCACTGGCCTGAGCATGACGAGGTGGTAATTGTAGCCTGAGCTGTTCTAATGGGTTACTGAGGGAATTTAGACAAGTGATGATCTCTCCCAGTGCCTGAGTTTCTCTACCTTTCACAAGGAAATGACAATGCTTGTCTTTCAAGTCAAATACTTTCTGACATTTAGCTGAAGAGTGATATATAAAAAAGGTACTGTTACTGTCTGAGATGAAAATACAATTCCGTAAACAGTCAAGCTTTCCCCCTTCCCATACATAGATATATATACAGATATTCAGACCCTCTTTAGTACAGTGTGATTTTCTTCTGTTTATACTTACAATCATGATTCCTGTGCCTCTGCTTCTGCTAGAGTGAATTTTTCACAGAGCCTCTATAGCCTTTTATGCATACTAACAGGGTGACTGCCTGTTAGACTGTTGTATGACTCTGAGGCTATTACAGAGAGAAATAACATCAACATTTAAACATAAATGAACAACTGAGAACTTTAGTGATGTACCTGTCTCTGTGATGTCCTTCAGTCTTGGGAAAATGAAGCGGTTGGAAATACAACCTGGGTCTTTTTGGTGGTGTCCGGATCGGCTGCAGCGCATACTCATGTTGGCTGTGGCAGGAGTATTTTTGGAATGGTTGAAGGGGTGATTCTCTTGCCTTGCTTTGCACGTCACTGTGATCTCAGTGCTGCTGACTATATGATGCGTCTCAAACGGCAAATCTCCCTTGCAGCAGCTGCATGATGAATGTAAACTGCTACTAGACGAAATGAAGGTAACTCCCAAGTAGGGGATAACAGCTATTTTTTCTCATCATTTACTGCTGGATTGTACCAGGAAAGGCTTTAATGTGTCTGAAATGTAAACTGTGTCTCTGGTAAGCAAGCATTTTGGAGATGTTGATGAGAACTTTCCAGTGAAACAGATTTTCGTCACAAATTGTTTTAAATTACGTTTAATACAATTTTTCCATAGGAACATGGAGATTTTGCTGAGCTTTCACCTACTGTTATGTGGCAGGGTGGAAGTTCTGATCAGTATCAGAGAGATAAAGGCCCATAGTGAGATAGCTCCATGACAAAGTTATTCATCTGAATTATGGGTAAGCCAGCATTCAGATTCCTCTTCTAAGTGTCTCAAAGTGGGGCATCTAACTGCTTACCCATATGTCTCTCATATTTCATGTCCTTTCCATGGTTGTCAGTTTTCTCCTTTTTGCCTGAATATTCCAGGCTGGCAAAGTTCTTTGAATGCTTTCAGCTGGGTACCTGGCTAGTGGATGCTTTCTCTAGCATGCCTGCAGAAGGATTAGGTAAATGTTGGAGAAGTAAGTAGATAAGGGGTAGCGCAGCATTTAGTTGTACCTGGAGCAGGGTGAAAACTGGGGCTTTTTTTTTTCCTTTTTGACTGAAGAAGTCATAAAGTTTAGTGACTAGCTAGATATCCCTAGGAATGTGGGAAGATGTGTGCTGGAAGGGTATTGCTGGGGACTTCCAGAGGTGGTGGAGGCTGCTGCTCTAAGATCATGGCAAGGATCGGAGTTGTGATCACTGCTGGTAAACACATAGGCTTACCATATGGTTACCAGGATTTTCCTCATGTGTCTGCTGTATTTTGAGAAGGAGCTGCTACCTACAAGTGAGATAAAGTCATGGGCTGTGGAGGGTACAGAGGGTAAGCAACAGGATGGGGGGGTGGGGAACACAACTGTAATGGGTGAAGTCTATGTGGAGGAAGGCTTAGAAACTCCAGCCAGGAATAGTCTTTGACAGTAATCTCACTTCTCTGATGAGAAAGTTCAGGTGGACAGTTAATGTGTTTTGCTGTTGCTGAAGGTCTAACAACTATGCTTTTAATATGTGAAGTGTGATCTTCCATCACCCATTAAATGACAGCCAAGACACTATTCCTTCAGTAGCAAGGGAAGCCCAAGAGGAAGCAACTGTGACCATGTGTTCAGCAAATTAAAAGCAATAGGGTATTTGTCAAAAAAGCTCCTTATTATAAAGGGGGAAGTAGAAAGCAAAGCCACTGTATAATTCACATATCTGAACTTACATTAAAAACCAATAACATAAAAGATCATTTTATACTGTACAATGAACCTGAGTGATTTGGAGATTTTTGAGAAGTAATAAGGAACTTCATTAATTTTTCATTACTTAAGGTATACTCTAATTTTCTGAAGCTTTGCATCTCTGAAGTTCTTATTTGCCATTACTAGATGAGTCTGAAAGTAATTTGCTGATATTGCGAATACATTAAGGAAACATACATCTTCAATAAATATATTTGAGAGTGAGGCTTTTATTCACACAATTAAAAAAAGCAAAATTAAACCTATTCTGAATACATAGGACTGCATTGAATTTAGAGTGCATTCTGAGGTTACTGTAGCTTTAGTAAGGAAGTAATACTCAGGGGCACAGCCAGGAAGAGAAGCTCACGGGACAGCATTACAGACTTATTTTGATTGGCTTGTTATTTATTCTATTCACGTGAAATTAAAACTAATGATGCTTTGGTAAAATTCTTTTCAGAACTGGACTAATTTAACTGCTGAGTGCTGGAGTTCTCAGCCTAGTTACAATCCACTGCTCTTCCCTGTTTGGGCAGTGAGTGAAAGTTCAGCTGGAAGGCTGCAGCTGTTTGCTTAGCCATTATCCATGTTGATGTGGAGATCCAGAGCTGTGTCTGTGATGATTCAGAGCCGTCTGACCCAAAATGATCTTCTGAAAATGACAAGATGTGGCTTCAGTCTCTGGCATTCTCACAAATAGCAGTACAATTCCATAGTGTTAATTTTGCTTTGAGATGTAGAGTTGTTAGAGAATTCATGCCAGAGCCTGTGTATTCTGTCATCTTGGTGTCATGGACACTCATTGTAAAATATATTCTTGGGTCTTTCCTAGAACTTTTTGAACTGCATCAGGTTTTCCAGGTAAAATGTTGGCGCTGTAAGTAAATGGAAACTTAATGGAATTAATGTTTTAATTTATTGAACAAAAAGAGCTAAAGGAGTCAGAAATAAAGTATTTCACTGCAGTACTTTTTTGACCAGCTCATTCATTGTTGCTGTGATACTGACATTACACTCATTTCAGGGTTTTTCTCTTTTATATATAGCCACACTTCTCATAAATCAGACTCAAGCTTCATTTCAAAAGACAAAAAGCTTTCTTACACATCTTTGATCTTTTGTATTTTAGCTGAAAACACTTGCATAGGAAAATAGATCTCATTCATGTACTTGTATGGCTTAGAAAGAAAATAGTCTTCTATAATAAATGGATTTTGCCCATTTATTAAAAATAATGGGTTTAGTCTTGTATTATATGAAATTAGCTAATTAAACACACTATCATTGACTAAATAATTTGCCTGCATTTGCTACTTTTCTACTTATAAATGTTATCTCTCCATACCCTAAAAATACTGTAGTATAACTGTTACATGTAAAATACATTTTAAGGAGAAAGTTGTCATTGTTACTTGCAAGCTGTTTTCTTGTTGCCTTATGTAGAAGAAACAAGTTTAGTTAGTAGAATGAGGATAGGCTTCACAAAATTAATAATCATAAATGACAGAGGCTTTTAACAAGTGGTAGTAAATAATAAAGCTATTTTTTTATGACTATCATTCATGTCATACTGGAGTCTGAATTATCTCTTTATTCTTTATTGCCACCTATGTGAGTGCAGTTGGCTTGCTGCAACAGTATTTATTGAATATAACAGGTACAGGTCCTACCAATCAGATCTTTAAAAAACCTGTAATACACAAATTAAAGAGCATGATGGTATAATTTTTACTATATGCAAACCTTGCATTCCAACTAAAGTCACCTTCTCTACAGCTTCCTAACGAGGAAGCATCCCTGATCAGAGGATGATTTTGGAACCTGGGTTGTTCATATCTCTGTGCTCATCAATGAGCAGGTGCAGTGTTTTAGTTGTATATGATGATTTCAGTATTGGTTCTACATACTGCATGGATAGGTTACAAGGAAATGGGATTACTCTTTGTGAAGGTACATAAAATAATAAGTGTAAAGAATCGCAAGCAACATTTTGATGTAACATTTTACTACACCATACGCATTTAATGAATACTGAAGATCTATTCCCTTCATGGCACTCTGTTCCATCATCCCTACTTTTTGTTGCTGAATTTATCCTTTAGTCCTCTAACAGATACACATACATATTTTCTGTCTCCTAGACTTGGATGAATATATGCAAAGCATTATTAATGTTCTTTGATAAGGAGCAGTGTTAGCATTTCATGTCATAATATTTATTTTTCTTGAGCTTTATGCCAGCTGTCCCATGTTTTATGGATGTTTAGGCATGCTGTTGACCTACTTGGTGTGACAGAAACAGAAATTATATTAGACTGGATATCTTCAAAATGGTCTTCTTCATTTGTATTCATCTAAAGGATATAATGCAGACTGCTTTTTGCTTGTTTTGTTTATGAGCCATCCCACACTTCAGAGGGTTTTGCTAAGCATACTACTTGAATCTAGCTGTGGATTTCAACTGATTGACCCATAGAGCTGATGAAAAAGGCCAGCCAAAAATGAGAAGTATTTTCTAGAGCTTTGCCAATGCTGCTGGGAGAGATGCCCTGCAAAGGCATCTGGATTCCTGATTCACAGGCTTGTAAGATGTAAATGTAGCACCTCTGATGCAGAACATCTGAAGGGAGAAGAGCTTGGAATCTGCATAGGTCCGTACCTTGAAGGATATAGTCCTCTGAAAATGTCACCTGTGTCTCATCCTGAGCAGTACGCATTCCCATGACCTTCCTGTGTATGTCTAGGCCAGAGCAGGATGTGCCAAACTCCGCAGCTACTAAGGAAAAAAATATTAGTCTCTCAGTGTGAGTCTGTGAGCACATGTCAGCCAGCAAAATCAGGTGCAGTTTGAATGAAATCATCAGACACTCAATATATCCTAGAACTAGGAGAGCTAGGAGTGCTGGAATTGGAGCATGGGGTCATGAGGCCATGACAGCTTTCTGAGCTCATGTGTGAAGGTTGGCAGCCACTGGAGTTAATTAAGAACTGATGCCAGAAAGAAATCCAACAGTGTCATTTCAACCCTTTCTTCTTGTAACTTATAAACTCTCTTGCTTCCTCTCCTATTTAATGAAATTAGATCAAGATTATTACCCCCCTGAGGTTGAACTTCTCCAGACATTGTTTTATTGGTGTGTTTTACTCGTTCTGTGCTGTAAGGACTACTCTTTTCTTTCTATTACTTCAGTCAAGTCGTGACTACATCAAGCTGGTTTAACACAGCAGTGATTTATGTTAGATGAGGAGACTGCTGGTGCAACTCACAGCTTGAGCTCTGCTGTTTCTACAGACTTGTGATTCATCCTTCTCCTTCGCTTTTTATTTAGACATTTATGGATTGAATAATGAGTGTGATGGGGTTTTACTTAGATGAGTTTTCAACAGAATTCTGGCAGATGCTTTGACAGAGGTGTGGATGTTCTGGGTTGTATCTAGTATCAATTTAATGAACATCAAGGCTGGGTTGGACATAGCCTTGGGTGACATGGTTTAGTGGGAGGTGTCCCTGCCCATGGCAGGGGGTTTGGAACTGGATGATCTTAACGTCCTTTCCAACCCTAACTATTCTATGATTTTATTAAAATAAACTTAGTTAATGTTTTGTGGATGCATGGAGCATTAACTCTCTGCAAATATGTGGTCAGGGTAAATTAAAGTTCATTGCAGATTTCCTCCTTCTAGAATAGGATTTTCTTTCTCAACACCATGATAAAAGGCCAGAAGGGTACAAATGCAGTTAAATGCTTGTTCTACAAGTGAGAATACAGTGCACAATTTTAGTCAGTTGTGAGGAATAACATTTGATATTTACTGTTGATCAGTTAAGAATGATAAATAAAATTTCAGCACACTGAAATCTTGTTTCTGATGCCAAGACAGTATTTGGGAAAAGTGAAAATTATTCCAAGATTTTGGTTCTTTCAGAAAATAACATAAGTAAGGGTCAGTGCTGCAGGCAGACTGCCTAATTGTGGTGCAGGGCTGCATTTTTATGTCTATATACAGAGGTGCCTGGGTTATAGTCAGACAATCCAGTGTCTGAGCTGGATTAGGTCTCCCAAAGCAACTGACCAAAGTGACAGCTACTCTGCTGGCTGCCCTTCGTCTTGAGGACTCTTCAGAGCAGGCTGGCAATGAGGTCATAGGAAAGAGTAACCCAGGGAAACTCCTTTGGTGTCCTACAAGTTTTTCAGTGCAAGCTTCTTTGCTGAGGGCTGAAGGCGCTGCCCCTAGCGCATAACTGCATCTATGTGTGTCAGCAGAGTGGATTACACTGTTGCATGTGTCCATGTGTATTCCCAGATACCTGCTGGATTGGACGGGTGACTAGTCCTTGCTCTACAGTTGTTCACCAGTGCATGAACCTCAGCATCTGACAGTCTTGGTTATAGAAGTATTCTTGCAAACTGACTTATTTTTAAAAGGCTTTCCAACATCTCCACTGCTTGGAGATGAGGCTTGGCATTCAGCAGGGTGGAAAGCATATTTTTGCCTTCTAGGCAGTTCTGATTTGGCTGTGTTACTAACCAACAAAATGCCATGAATTCCCTTATCTCGACATTCCCAAGCCAATATTGGCAGGCTGATGACTATAAACACTAAAACTGGACACAGACTTAGGTGAGGTCTCCCTCCCCTGAGGTCAGCAGCAGTACAGGTTGTACTGAAGGGGTATAAGGACAGAAAAATCCCAGACCTGATTTAGATAGTCTTACCATATATTCCCAGGCCCCACTTTTGCTCTTTGGCTCACCACCTGAAGTAGGGGTTCCTAAGAAGGGTGAGGTGGGGTGAATTTTCCCTTTCATGGATCTGTGTCACGTAGACAGTTCCAGCAGCCATAGCAGGAGTTATGACACTATCATAATCATGTGACAGCAGTTGCGTTTACTTACAGTGTATACCATTGTCTCCTTCAAGTTCAAAATGAATGAACAAAGAGAAAAAGATAGCTCTAGCTTCAGTAAACATGGCATGTCTAACCCTTAGGAGTTTGGCTTTGCAGTTTTCACATCTTCAAAATGAGCAGCATGGATGAGACTTTAGCAAAGTCTGTAAATAGAGTATAACAACAATAGGAAATGAGAAAACAATAGTAAATGTTGGAAGAAAAAACAGAGATTTGGAAAGGCACAAACCCTCCCAAATCACACCACAGATCAGAGATTAGGAAAGATTTTCCTCAAATACACTTCACCTGAGGAGCCAATTAATAGCCTGGCACCCCAGGTGGTGTTGTCAGGCTGAATTTGGGGTTGGATGGATGTACTTTCTCATGGGGAAAGGTAAGTCTTGTCTCTCTTTGATATTCTGATTGGAGAGTGCATATGCAAGGTATTTTATATATTACAAATATAAGTCTTATATCCTTTACGTTGGTGCTGTTTCCAGAAAGACTCTTTCCTAGGATAAATAGGTGCTGAAGATGATGATTAGGGGTTATTGTAATGCATGTAGCAGAGAGACTTAATGGTTTTGGTGTGCCTGTGTTAGTCTGGATAGGACAAGTTTGTTGCAGGTAGCTTGTCAGTTTTTTCAGCCATTGAGGAGTATGTTTTCAGAGTTATCAAGAAATGCAATCAATTGGACATGCTTTTCATTATGAATCTATTACTACTCTGTTAGAATCTTCTATGTAGCATTTGTCTTTCTTCTATGTGTTTCCCATGAGTCTCAAAAACTATGCTGAAACATGATAAAATCCTTGCTATCAGTGGTGCCTAAGTTTTTAAAAGAAATCTAAGTGGTTGAAATTAAGGTACATAACTCTGTTCCTGTTTGTGGCTAAGTTACTGGACATTTCTTCCTTGTCTACCCTCAGGTTGGCTTTATTTGAATGAATTAAATCCTTAGGGATTAAAATACTATAAAAATTCTGTACAAAAGGGGGAGGATATGTGGGAGAAAGGACACAACTAGAGGTGGATTAATAGTACAAGTAAATAGCTCCAGCAGGCAACACATGTCAGTCATTTCCTTTGGGATTTGTTCGACCCTTGTTAAATAGGAAGGGAAGACGGCTTTTGCCTGTAAACCCACAGATATCTCATGACCTTTGTGGAAGTTCATTGGCTAAATGCTATTTCTTGGACCTAGTGGCATCAAGGGACCTACGGAAGCTTTGTTGATGATGTGTTTCTATGGACTTCAGTTTCCAAACCTTCACCTCTTAGCAGAGAGAGGTCTCACTGCTTACAGTAGGGAGCATAATTTCAGTTTATTTTTCATGTCATTGTGCTTTTAACAGAGCTGAATGGGAAAATCATCTGTTAGCTTGGTAAAACAATCAGATGCAATGAGAACGTCACCAGGAGAGAAACTTCAGCTTTATCACATGCAAAGTGTATTATGTCTAACATGAGCCAAATAAAATACCTGCTTTTAAAGTTTTGCTGTATTTGAAACACTTCTGGTCATTACAAGGAAATAGTGACTAATCTTAGCCTTTTCTTTATCCAAACTCAAATAAGGTATCAGAGGGTTAGCTGCGAGAGATCATTCTGGGAATGTAAGGAAGCCACCTGAAGAGTCAAAAGCTTCTTTTACAGACCTAGATGTTTCCCTACTACTGCATCTGCTGCTACAGTTAGCCTAAGGCACAAGTTTCTGTTCTTCTAACAGCTCAAAACAGCCACAGTGCTTTTGCTTTGTTTTAGTGATCAGTGGAAACTTGTGCTGGTGCATGTCTCTGAAGTGAGGTACAACCATTGAAATGGTTTCAACTTGTGTCTGTGGAAATATGTTTATTTTTGTATCCCCTGACCTGTGGGAAAACATTATTTTGAATATCAGGATGAGCTCATGGGACTGGATGGGGGAAAGCGCCACAGGAAGAATTGGTTTGGTTTTCAGACTAATCAAGATACATTATTCAATATTCTGAGACAAATATATGGTGTCTGTGCTAGCTCTTCTAAAGAAGTTACTACAGAAATACAAAATCCAGTGGAAGAGATTTATTGGCAAAGTACCACATGGACGTTTTTTTGCTTTTGTTTTCATAGACACTGATTTGTCTCCTCCAAAGTGTAAAGCAGTTAAAGCCTATAGGAACAATGTAAGCTAATAGCTCAAAACATGAGTTTATTATGGCATACTACTAGCAAGACTGCTTTTTTAAGTCATTGTTACATCAGCTTGGGGTCCTTAGTCTATGGTAAGAGTATATTATCACTCAGACATGTCTTATTTCAAGCAAGAATGCTTCACTGAAGATCGTTTCCATAAACTAATTGAGTTACACATACTATTTTGAAAGGAAAGAATATAAGGTAATCAACAACATATCTCATAGAATCTCTCTTCTCCCAGGAGAGAAAGGATCTTCCCAAATGTTTTCAATAGCACTAGAAATCATTTTGTTCCTGTAGCTAAGCTGTTTTCAATATCCACTATAGGAAATCCATCTTTAACAATGATGAAACAGTTTTCCATAATAGTTTAGCATTAAGGATAGCACTGTCATCTGCCACTGAAATGATTAAACATGTTACTGACTTCACAGCAAAACCCGTGGAATTGCAACATATGTCAGTCTCCATTAACGCTTTTCTGAAGTCTGCTGTGTGCGTTTAGCTGTCAAAAACCTCAGATGTTCTTCACAACCTAGGATTTAGCAAAGCATAGGTACAAAGTGCTCTGAATCCAGTTTTGGTAAGGAAATATGAGAGCAATCTGTCTTTCTTCCAAAACAGTGAGGTGGCAGCTGAGCTTCTAAAGGACTTAGGTTAGCATCCAGAAGCCAAGACTTCTCATCGTGTTTTGTTCTTTGAGCTGATATTCCAGGGGAAAGGTAACCAATACTGCATGAATGCCTTTTCATTGGCTGTAGTAGTGGTTATTGCAGAAAGGGGACATACTTTCAGATTTGTAATTTCAGGCTGATTTGCTGGTGAAGAACTCTAAACATGGATATGTAATCTCAGGAAGTATAGTGGTTTGGCTTAGCTTCTACACATACACTTCATTCTTCTCAGAGGTTTGGATTAGAGCACTGAGTTTTCTGATACCTAGGGTGAACTTGTGAGGAAACTTAGAAGGATGTATATTCCATTTCATATATGCTTCCACTGAGCAGATTCAGTTTGAAGAAGTAATTGCTGGAGAAACATTGAGGAGAGCAAATGGTGCCCGACATGGAGGAGAACATCAGAGATCTACCTCGGTGGAATGAGGTTATTCACGAAGAGCCAATAAATGTAGTTGCTTTTTCAGCAAAGCAGAGAAATCTAGCTCTAGTTGCTCTCATGCCTGGGAGCTACCCTAGGATTTCCTACCATTGGAACTGCCTCCCTTCCCTCCCTTTAGTATGGAAGGGCTCCCGGTCCACTGCTGCAGCCTAAGCCTTAGTGTGCTGAAAGAAAATGTATTTACTGAACCAGAGGGGGAAAGAGAGCCTGTTTCTGGGGATGTTTACTGGAGAAGAGTAAGCAGGTATTTACTGCAGTAAATCTGAGGAGGTGAAGATAGGAGAGGTATTGGTCGTTAACACTTTCATTTGAAAAAAGGAGTACTTCACAAATTGCTTTGCTTTCTACATTAAGTCTCTCACTGAGCTGTTATTTCTGCAGCCAGTGATAAGACCATGATGTTTTACCAGGCCTGTTAATGCAGTGGTGTCTCTTGTGAAGGAAAGACTTGAACAATATGCATTTCATAGAAAATACAGCAGGATCTTAGAAAAACTTTGCTGGCTAAAGAATTTTTCTCATATTTTTATTAAAGCAAAAAGTCCTAGCATAGAAATTAGCTTAAATTTTGGATAACTATAAGGAAAGAAATGTTACCAACATTCACTTTTCTGGAGGAGCCATCCATATTGTTTAGTTGCAGAACAGTTTTACATTCCAGCAACTGGGATTTAATTACTACTCTTTTTCTATTTCATTTTGATAACTTTAATTATAATTTCCTTCAATAGTCAATGCTTTGGACACTTCATATAATTATAAGGAATTGCTTTGTGATTTTGCATTAATGAATATTCACTGATCATGGGGACCTTAATATCTTTTATTATTAAAATGTTCCAACCAGAATAAAATTCAATGAGAGCCTGAACATGAAGTGCAGGACCCTAATTTTTTGGTGACTGAATAAATTAGAAGTTCATATTGTTTTTCAGCTTCATATCTGTTTCAGGAAGAAGATGGACTGATCAGGGGTCTGTTGTGTTCAGTAAAACGGAAAACATGAAAACGATAAAACAGATACTAATTAAAAACGGGCTGAGATATGATGAGACTTGAATTTTAAGCATATTAAATTTTAGAGAAATAAGTAGCTTTTTTTCATCTTCTGGATTCAGATAAAGAGAAGGAGGAAGGAGAGTGAGGGATTCAAGTTTCAGTGTGGATCAGTGGTACTTGGCAACGACAGCTTGGCTCAGACCCCCTGCGTTTATGTCTGAATAGAAACAATAACTGATGTTTCTGCAGTTGCATGAGTGTTCTGCATCACTCTCCCATGTGAACTGGGTTAGCACAACGCAGCTATATGTACTGAAGTGCACATACGTACACTCAGGATAACTCCTGAGGTATCTTCATTGCTGCTTTTCCTTTTGGTGCTATAAAGTGACCTAAACCTATATTTAGAAAGAATGGCAAAGTAAGTCTCTATAAAGTCTCTGAAAGGTATGGGGGTTTTTTAGGTTTGCGGTTAGGGGTTTTTTTTAAATTTGTTTGGTTTTAATGTATGGGAGGTCAGGGATGATGTATATTTAGATTTCCTTATCTTAATCACCGGCCTTGGGTATATCTCATGGGTATTGCATATTGTGTGGGTGAAGTTTTGTTTACATAAAGTCCAAAAATAAGTAAAAAGCATCTAAATTTGTCAAACTGGGAAGAGAAGAACCAACAACGCTGAAAACTGAGGTTCTCACAGATTCCTTCTTAGCGTTTGGCCTTGGCTGTGCTGAAAATGATGCCCTTCAGGCTGACAGAGCTTGGGTTTGCCAAGCAGAGCTGAAGTTTTACTTTTGGAAATCATCAGCTGGGTTTCATCCCCTTCTCTCTCAGAACATATAACCTTTTTAGTGGTGGTTTTATGAAAGAAAGCTGTTCTAATTGATATAAATTATGAATACAAATAAGTAAATTATCACTGTGACTTTACCTGGTTAGTGCCCTTGTAAAAAAGGAAGGTCTGCACTATGAGAAAATACTTATAAATCCGAGGCTGTTTCCTTGGCTCAATATTGAAGACTTTCTGATATCAGTAAATATGTATGTGTGTTAGAGTTTCATCAGTGGTTATTTTTCAAGTGGTCAGAAGCTCAGCTAACTTAGTAACAGATTCTACAGATAAGTTGTTGGCATTATGCTCATCTTCTGCTAAAGTTTATGACTCCCTCATGTCATTCAGTAACTACTTTTTCCAAGTTATAGTGGAATACCAACAAAACTAAATATGTCAGACAGAAAGTTTGGCATGTACTGTGAAAGGGTGTGAGAACAAAGTTATGTTTTCTTGAGAACAAGTGTTCTGTTATGAAAGGAAGATAAATAATGAGAACAAACATTGCATTAAAAAAAAAAAAGAGGACTTAATGAGCTGGAATTGTGGTCAGTCCCAGGGAAAGCTTCCTCTCTCCCCCTGCTTTTTTGTATACCATTCATTGGTAATAAATGACTACTTGAAAGCATTAGCCAGATTTATATCTGACTTCTTGAAGCGTGTACCAAATTGGCATTCGTTAGATCACATACTGCACTGCTTAGAATAGATTTCAGGTTTTTGTGGAAATTTACAGCTAATTTCCAGCCTGACTGGTTGTTCTTTTTTATAAAGCATTATGATTATAATTACAGACATGTATTTATAAACTCATGATCCACATTCTTTCTGATGAGCAAGGAGGTTAACATTCCATTAATGGAAACTCAATTATATTAACTTTTCCCATTCCATTCTCTAGTGTATACCAGTTTGCTCACAGGAGTTTTCAGGCAGAACATCACCATTCCTGTATGTATTCTGCTTTCTGGGACAGGGAGTATTGGACTTCCATGAGGAGCTCCCTTTGTAGTGCTTCTGTGTCTGTGCCTGCCTTAGGATAGTCCACCATTCAAGGTGAATTACTGCAATGCTCTATTGAAACTTGCCACAATTTAGTTTTTATTAACAACAAACTATTTTGATGCTATGGTTTAAGACAAAACGTGGGAAAATTAGTGTCCAGTTCTGGTATCTCTGAAATGTGGAAGAGATTAGCTTCAGAGGAGTCAGCTTGGGACTTTTGTTCACCCAGGGAGGAGTTTGGGCTGCAGCACAGAAGGAGGTTTCTTGTCCCTTTTGTTTGTTTGATTTCTACACAGTGATAGGAGGAAAGCCCATTACAGCTGTTCTCAAACCAGGGCTGTTTAGCTCTCTTTGAAAAACACTTGTGTTTCACAGGATCATAGTTTTAACGGGCAGATGGACGATTAGATCATTGAGTGCAACCTCCAGCCTAACACTGGCCATAGAAATTCATCCGGTTTCAGATCATCAGTTCCCTTAACAATAAAATGCTCATTTTACAACTTGGAAAAAGAAACACATACTTTGCTTTAGTGGAAGCATCTGTGTGACAGGTTTATTTCTGAGACTGCTTTATGGAGCCTATTCACACTTACCATCATCTCCCAGACACCAGCCTTTTTCTAGCTCATGATACTTTGGAAAAGCATAAACTTGGCATAAATCATCCTGGTCCACTGAAAACCCACCACTTTGGGCAGGAAGCCTTCTTTAATCTCAGCTGGTGAGAGTTTGGCTGCTACATGGAAACCTGCCAGTGAGTATTTTCAGCGTTGAGTGAAGTAGGTTTGCTACAAGCCTAGCTCTACAAGCAGAGGCTCGGGCACCCAGGCACAGAAGCTGCGAGGCAGGCTGGCAATTGCAGTGCTTTTAGCACCCAGCTCTCCCTGCAGGAGACTACTAACAGTTGTTCACAGCAACAGAAAGCATGTGCACAAAGCCTGGAAATTCAACACTAGAAGAAAACTTTGAAGCTGTTAAGGAAGCAAGTCTGCTTCAGCCAAACTGAAATCCTTTACCGAACTAACAAACACTGCCTGCTACAAATTAGAACCTTAGCACAGGGAGAGAGCATGGTTTAATTGCATGCCACTAGTGGTGGAAATACTGTCTGAGCATTGAAGCAAGCTGATAATTTTCTTTTTTTTCAGATAAATATGGATATTTCTGCCAAAGTAAGACTTTTACTCATCATTCATGAATTTACAGTATCTTAGCAAAGGGACGGAATGTACTGCAGTGGCTGACAAGAAAATAGTTTCATAAATAACCCTCTTGACACATGTAAGATGTTAACATTTTTTTGAGGTTTAGGCAGGGTTTGGGGTAGCAGAGAATTTATTTGCTTGTTTCAGTTTTAAGGCAACCAGGGCTTTTATTTCACCTCTCACCAATGGGTAGTATATTTCTATTGGCTTCTTTGATCTTTCATCCTTCCAGGCAAGCATTCCACAGTGACTGAAGTTTGGCTATAGGTGAGAGTTTCCAAAACCATGTATTATTTAATTTCAGTAAGACAGATATTATTTGATTGATAACGTAGTTAGTAAACAGGGAATGTACCATGAGTTGTAATTAAGATTTACAGTTGTTCAGTACCTTTGTGCCTTAAACCTATATATACAATATTTACGTAGAGGTCTACAATGGATGGAGTAAGAATGTTCTTTGACAGAAAAAAATGAGTTGGTCCCTATACTAAAAAACTTACCATCTGAGAGGCATGGAGACAAAAACAGTATTTGTAGTAGGAGAACTGGAATGAACTGTCAAGAATATGCTTGTAGCAAAAGGTTAATAAAACAAGGTGTATGGGACTGAAGCAGCATCCTCAGGCAGAGAAGAAACTGAAGGTTATCCAAGGACTCTATTTAAAAAAAGAAAATAGACAAGAAAAAAGAGCTGAAAGGATGGGATTACAAAGTGGCCAGGAATTCGTACAATACACACATATAGGGTGCAAAAGGAAGATACTAGTCATTGGTGAGCCCTTGGCATTACAAAACCATTTTAATTCAGATGCTTATCCAACCTGCAGGCAGAAAGGTGGGGTAGAAGCCAGAAGTGCTATCTGAATTATCTTGGACATGTGCAGTCTGAGTATCTCCCTGTGGCAGGGTGATGCCCAAGCAAGGTCCCTGGGTGCAAGGAGGCAGTGTGGGGTGGGACTTAATGCTCGCCAGGCATCCAAGAGGAAAGCCTGCATCTGTGGGAAGGAAGGGTGGCCACTGTGCAACTTAAGCTTCAGTGTGATTCTGGTGGTGAATTGAGTGAGAATGTCTGACTTTTGTCTAACAAAATCATCTTTCAGGGGAAAAATTATTTGCTTTTCAGGAAGGTTTTTAATGCAAAGCCACTTTATTTGTGTAGAGTAAAAGTTTTCAGAGTTTCTGGTTTGTGAATATCCAAGAGTATAATTTCCCTCAACTAATTTTTAAATTGTTTCTGCTAAAGCTTCAGCAGACTTTCCAAGACTTACCGTTTTTCTTTCTTTACTTAACGATAGGTTAAGGCTTAGAATCACTTCTAATCATTAGTTATTACACAAAGTGCCTATCAGTGATCTCTGTGTTTTTCTTCAGGCCAGTGACTACACCTTTCACTGAAGAAATGTATAATATATGCAGTTCAGTGAAGCAGTGGTGATGCATTCATCAATGCCAGGGATAATCCCACCTATTTGATGGTGTAGAAAGAAATATCGGAACATCCATTGCACATCCAGTGCCCACAGGCTGCAAAGATTACAGTGAAGGAGTTGGCTTTAGATGGTGGCTCTGTCCCTGCAAGAGATGTGCACAGATATATGGCCACCCCAACCAGGTTTGCCTTTCCCTGCCAGCTACTCTGCAGAAAGCTGTAGATGCTATTTGGTTCATGGTATTGTGCACTTTCACCATCCCTTGTGACTGTCTCCAATGACACTTTACTGTTCTTTTTTTTCCAGTCTTTGCTTGGATTTTTTTGATTGTTTGGGGGGGTTATTTGGATTTTTTTGGTGTGTGTTGCTTTCATGTCTTGGCTCCATTTATCTATTGTTATCTGACTTGTAAGACAGTGTCGTTTTCTCCGCAGTTATTTTTAGGTCTGTTGTAGTCTGATTCAAAAGAAAGAATCTGTGTCTCTGTATTAGGAGCTTTCTCAGCTCCTGTTAATGACAGAATAGTGCATCTCAACAATTTTGAATGACCATGTGATCATCCCAGGAGAACTGGAATAGAACAAAATGTCTTGGTGCAATGAGGCTTTTGGAATTTAATCACCAGCTGCATACTGTAGATCACTGAGGGTGCATGTTCTTGTAAGCTACAAAAGTTAATTACGCTAATAAGTGTGGTTCTGCTTCCGACAGGAGGAATGAGTTCAGTTGACGTTGCCTGTTTGGCCTGTTGTACTGCTGGGTTTACCAGAGGGAATGTTCATCAAAAGGCAAAGCATAGTTCAGGACTGTGTAGTAAACAACAAAAATAAGAAACAGGAAATGAATTTACAAGTTAAAAAAAGATGAGACCACAATCTGGGAGCCAAAGAGACAAAGCAATTTAAAAAAGGAAAGGAACAAAGTATGTGGCTGTGTTTACATTGCCTGTAAGTAACCAGGGTGTTTTAAGGGAACATGTTACACCTAGTAAACAATGGCAGCCTTCCACAGTGAAGAGAGAGAATTGTCTAGTTGGAAAACACCAAGAGCTATTAACTATTTAAAGCTGAAACCACACAGTAGTTACTCGAAGGAGCAGGAAAGAAGTTATTAACTACTTAAAATTACAACCATACAGTAATTACTAGAAAGAGCAGGGAATTCTTTACTCAGATGTGTGATGTGCATGATAGAGTACACGTCAGAACAGTGACAAAGGTATTTATTCTGTCCAGTGTTGATGAAACAAAACCTCCCCAGCTCAATTCAAATAAAGTATAAAGTTAAATCTATTTCTCCTCTTATCCATGGATGCTGGTACAAGTAGCAGCAGTCTTCCTTGGGGCTACAGTCAGGCACAAGAAGCAGTCAAATTGTGAGCAGATGGAGCTTTTACACTACACTCTGCCCTTCCCTCTGCATGTGAAGCTGTCCATCTATAATGAAGGTGATTTTGCTGCTGCTTGCCCTGCCTGCAGGCTGCCAGGGAAGTCTCTGCAAGAGGGGGCCTTGCTTAGTGACTGCTCTCTTGCTCCTTTTCCTTTGATGAGTATATACAGAGAGCCCCTCTGCTGCATGGATTCTCCACAGGGACAGCAACAGCCTCTCATCTTCCAAAGGGCTACGGCAGAAGAGGGGTGACAGAGTTGTCTCATATTTTTTAAAACACAGCTCATTGCATCAGTCCCTGGGACTTGTCTCTTGTTTGCATTTATGTATCCATCCTGAGATTTGGTTTGTGCCATCTCTATGTAAGTGGGTCTTTGAGAACAGTAGCTGTCATTTATGAATCAAGTTTTAGACCCCACTGTTCAGGATGCAATAGAAAGGCAGCCTGATACAATTTGTTACTGATGCAAATTGTATTAATAATGTATGGAAATAAGGACGTATGTTGCATGTGAGCTGAAGACATGCTGATAGTGCTCCTGGGAAGAGTCTTTCTCTGCGTGTCCTGCTACTAATATTCCTTTCCTAAGCATCTGCTGTGGGTTGTTGCTGGGAGATACTGAATGTGGTGGACTTTTGGACTCGCTCATTGTGGCAGTCCTCCTGGAGGTCATCTGTGTCCCTGTACAGATCTGCTTTGTGGTCCTGGAGAGCATCTCAACAGCGCAGTGAATGACAAGACCTAAAAAGGACAGATGGAAGAGGGGAGAGATAGAGTTAGAAGCCGAGGTGAATGTTGAGGCGTATTGGCAGAGCTGCCCTGAGGTAGGGCTGGGTAGCACAGAGGTCTGGTTCAGAGCCGCCACGAGGAAGTGTATGGGCACTTGCCCATTGCCTTCAACACTGGCAAGCACTGCCAACTACAGAGAAGCAAATCCTAACAAAAAAGGAACAAAACAAGAGATCTCTTCAAAACACCTTAAAAGAGCAGGATTAACAAAATGTGCATGAAATCTTACTATTTCTTCAGATAAATACTTAGGTTTCAGTGTTTATATTTAAAGTCATGAGGTCACCAATTATATGCAGTTCCAAGAACACATAACATATTTTCCAAACTGAATACCTTTTTTGGTATTGCCCTTCTAAAACCTTGACAACTACAATAACAACAATGTCATTTGAACTGAGTGACAGCTGGACATAGGGAAGAAGGGAGGGTGCATTGGGGTGGAGAACTCTTAAAAATAAGTGGAATATTTTCCTGTCATTGGCGTGCAGCAGAGAGGTGATGGACTCGTGCAAATAAAAAACTTTAGAGAAACTGTCCTGAGCCTATCTGCTTGTTTGTGCCACCTACTGAATGGAGGGAAAAGTTCTATTTACAACATAAATTGGCTTCTTTTAGTGATGCAAATCGCTTTGAAACTGCTGCCTGCTGTTTGCCACATTGTGCAAAAGACTTTCACCAGCTTTTCCTGAGAGCTTACCATTTGGCACTTCAGCAAACACATCCTGTATTGGAATTACCTCCTGCCTTGTGAATACCATTAATACACAGAGGGTCACGTTTTGCTTTAGTGTCTGCAGGAGTCACAATTCTGTTAAGCAGCAGAGGATAGGAAGTAGTGTGCTTTTGTACATTTAGATGGATACACGTTTTCCTTTTTATAAATTCTAGGGAGCAAAGCAAGAAATTGCCAGCGATAAGGGTGGAGAGCTGAAGCCCTGCTGTTCATATTTACACACCATAAATAGTAATAGGTTTCTTCCATAAGTTCCTATATTAATCATAATAGCTTCTGTAAGTGCTTTGTAATGATAGAATAAAGGATATTCCTCTTGGCATGCTGATTGCTCACATCTGCCTTCAGTATGTCTAGGTAAACCTCCTATGTGTATTCCTGCATTCCACAGGCAATGTAACTTAACTCTGTTGCTATGGCTGGATCTGTACTATCATGTCCTGGAAATATTCTAGTGCCCTCATGTGAGACAATTTGTCCTGCCTTTTCATCATCCTGCCTAAGCCTCCATCTGGACTGTGCCAGCTACTGTCTCCTAGTGAGAGACATCTTGAGAAAGGGAATATCTGGTGAACATGTAATAGAATGTAGTGGATTAAATGTAAAAAATCCTGTGAATGCAAAGGAATCTTTTTATCTACTTTAAGTTGCAACTCATAATTCAACTTGATATCTGTGGAAACAGTGGTTTCAGTGTGAAGTCCTATGCTGAACCCAAATTACTGTCTTGTCTGAAATGGATGTGATCTACACTTCTGATTTAAAATCTTCTCACCCCCCTTTTTTGTGTGTGTGTGCAAAAAATTGATATTGCCACAAAATTAATATTTCTATTTTTAAGTGGACAGTTAAGCTGAAGTCAGAATGATCCCTCAGTCAGGCTGACTTCAGCCACATGCAATCCATCTGATTAAGGTGGTAGTTGCTAAAATCTGTTATTGTTATGTACTACTTGAGGAACGTCCGGGCGGGACCAGGATGTGCTGGACATTGGCGGGGAGTTGCACTAGATGATCTCCAGAGGTCCCTCTTAACCCTAATGAGTTCTGTGATTCTGTGGCTTAGCAAAGTGATGTACATCTTGGGTGCTCTGTGGAAATACCTAGGGATGAATGAATTTAGCCAGTGTCTTCAGTGTGCTCCAGTGTGTCATATCAGGCTGTTTTGAAGTGATAACGTGCAAGCTGTGTCTAATCTCCTTTATCTTCTATATTTTCAGGAACATGTAATTAACATTCAGGCAGACCGTTAATCTAGCGTTGATTTTTCATGTCATTCAGGTGCATGTTAGTGGGATCTCACTTACCATTAGGTATGGTCTATGGTTCAGAGTTCCTGGTTAGAAAAGCTCCATGAACTAGGAGTGCTCAATGTGCTTCTGCCTCTAGCCATGCTTAAGCACAAATCTCAGTTGTACAGGACTGGTGGCTATGTACAAAGGAGCTGATATGATCAAATGCTACACCACAGATTCAGTTTTGGAAACTGCTAGATTCCCAGTCAGTGCAGTGTTCACTGACTGGAAGGAACCTTCTAGACACAAATGTGCACATAGGGTTGAATTTCTTGCTCAAATACATATACAAAACTATGTACCCAACATGAAAAGCCAGCCTCAAAATTTTGATGTGAATTATTATGCATTTTTCAGGATAATTCCAGAAAGGATAATGTTGGCAGACGTAAGATAATGTGGAGTATAAATTGATAGTAGAGATTTCTCTCTAAGGCTCCACTTGTATGATATCAGCTAGTAGGCAGAAGAGGAGAGAAAGATTAAAAAGCAGTGTTTCGATAGATAACTGCAGAAGTTTTTCATCCTACCATGCAGAGGAGATAAAGCAGAAAAACACCTTTTTCAGCTTGAAAAAGACCAGCCTAATTCAATAAATATGAAATAATTCAATTAGATCAGTTCAGTTTGCAATAAAAAGCAGCTCATATCTTAGAATTACAATTACATGGTAATGTGAATTGCAATTTTTCTCCTTATTAATGCAGTGTAACAAAGTATGAAACCCAGTATTGTGTCAGTGTTTAAGACTGGTTTCTAGGACTTTGAAAGAACACTTAGTCATAGCACATCCTTAAGCCTTACCTGGCTTGACTTAGTTATATAGTGCCTTGAAATCAAAATTGATGAGATTGATTTTGTTATTTGAGAGCCTGCAACATTGCTATAGCATCTAATGCTATAATATGCAAATTCTGTCACATGGGGCAATGTCTCATAACTGACTTCTTGGATCACAAAATGAAAGGTCACTTGGTGCTGATTACTGAGTATTTACATTAGTAATGCCAAACCCATGCACTGACAGAGTTCAGAGCACAGAAAATTCATGAAATGAACTTCCAAGTCATGAAGAAAAAAGAAAACAACGTAGGATCTTTTTTGCTTTGCCTTTTTTGGAGCCTTAGGCTATAAAGCTCCTCTTGTTTTCAAACATTTCCCCACAAACATGTCGCCTAGAAACTTTCTTCTCAACTGCTGCTGGCTTTCTTGCAGAATTATACAACTGGGGCCTTAGGGAGGTACTGTGTAACTTGAAAGAAATTAACTAGATTTGGCATCACAGTCAAGCCAGACATCATTAATCCAAGGAAGCTGAGAACTGGTTGTGTCAATAACATCCAGAGCCCAACAGTATTATTTTTAGTTGTCTCTTAAACACCATAGGACCAGAGCAGAAAGGAGGTGGGATAAGGAAAAAAGAAAGAAGTGAAATTGGCTCCCTGAGTGATCGCCTGCTGCCAAGCTGAGAGACAGCCCAGGACACAGCATTAGCTAACTGGGTGTAGACAGGCTGAGTACAGGCTGCAGGGTGCTGGGATGTGGCAGAGGGGCAGGCTGGAGAGAGCATGAAGGATGGTGAAAAATAACCCCTGACGTTCTTGGACACTTGCTTTGAATGTCAGTTTGGCCTAGAGATGCTGTGAAGCACAGTTGTATGTGCCATCAGTTAACACACCCTTCTGGTCCAAGGGCAGTGCCTTCCCGTCCAGTGAAAGCAGTCTTGCTTGACAGCCACTCCAGGATTTCATTTGTGTTCCTCAGACTTCTGTCAAGGTTTGTGGAAGTGATAGTATAGATACAATAATTATTGACGAGCAAGTGGATTTTTTCTAAGCTGTGGATTAATTTCTTTCCTTCCCTTGTTGTGTTTTCCTGTTCGTGCTTCAAAGGTACTGGCTTTTCTTAGGACATATAATAAATTATGGGGGAGAAAATTCTTGTAGTCATGTGAGCCTGCCAGGAAACAGGACCAGAAACCTCCCAAAACAGTATGACTGCCTCAGTGAGTTTAATAATACATAAATTTGAGGTTGAACACAGATACAAAAATGGTGGAAGGTTTTCTGTCTTTTCTTTCACAGTCTTTCAGGAGAAACCAAATATTCCCCAAACCCATCAGAAAATCCACATCTTCCAGCAGATTACTGCATGTAAACAGACGTCATTACAATTTCATGTAAAGCAAGTGTTAGTTAGGGGCCATATAAAGTCATCCAAGATAGCAGAAACTTATCAGGAAATGTAACTATTAAAAATTCCATACTTGTATAATGATCCAGTTATCTTGGCCAGTATTGAGGCATGTCTAAATAACTAATAGTCTGTCGTATTTTTGTCCTGTGTACATGTGCAGAAGCCTTTAACATAACTAAAACGAAAGCACCTTTAAACATATATTATAGTCAGTAAAACAGAGTGAGTAACCTCTCCTCAACCAGCAGCAGATTTAATCAAACAGCAGCATGCTTTTTTCCACAGTTTATTAAACAATCCCATTGCTTTAGAGGCAAAAACTAAAAAGCAATTCCCAAATGAAGACACTTGGATTCCGGTCACAGTTGCTTTTCCTGCTGACTGTAATGGCCTTAGAAGATTCTGTCAGTCAGACAGGTGTTAGCTTGGTGTTATTTTGTTTTATTTCTTCTTTTTCCTACCCTTGGAATGCATTTTGAGAAGTGTGCTGGTAGTTTATTGCTGATTTAGTTGTCCTCAGACCTGACATGCATGGCTCGGGAGCAAGGGGCCAGGCCTTATGGGGCTGATGGGACTTCTGGAATCGCGGTCTGTGCACTTGCAGTCTGCTTAAACATGATTTTGGAAAATGTTCCTTTCACTGAGTTTGCCTCAGCTTTTACAGACAGAAGATACAGCTTGAAAGGATAAATGAGGCATATTAAATCTACTTGATTTAAAAGTCAGTTACACAAGGTTTGTGTGCATCCATGGCAGGGTGTAGAGAATGGGGACACTGATCAGAGTAATTCGCTGCAGAAAATGAAACTTTACAAACTGGACTTTGAAAATGAGAAATGAGCAAATTGTATTTAATAATGAAAATAATTTGATCCTCTAATTAGAATAAAAAATCCTACTTTAATTGCATGATATTGCATACTTCCACTCATTTCCATACCATGCAGGACTCCACGAGGAAGTCTGATGTCATGCGGGTTTGGTGCATGCTTGGGAGAGATGTCCATGAGCTCCAGGCATTTTTCAAGAGCAGAATTTTAAGTTTGCCTTTTCCAGAGAAGAATCAGTAACTTCTGGTCATTACAGCTTCTCAGCTTATTTCAAGCACAGAAACTGTCAGACATTTGCGGAGAATCCAAAAAATGCAATTCTCATCAGTATTCAATGCATGTTTGTGTATGTCGATGTACAATTTTTTTAGGTGAGATACATAAGATGCTCATAATGGCAAATTCAGTCTACGTTTGAAAGAAAATTGTGTATATAAGTGATGGAACAACAGCAGCAAAACCCAGTAAAGCCTAACACTGTCAATCAATTTTTTTTCCAAGGCAGTGCCATAATGGGTAATAAAATTGCATTTGTTGTATGATAATGTCTGGGAACCTCTGCCAGTCTTAGAAATACAGGACAAATTGAGTTCTATGACTTGTGAAGTGGAAGTTATCTGCTGGAAATATGATGGCTCCAATTTTTATATACTGTCATTTCTTTCCTATTTTAGAAGAAATCTGCATAAACACCTGAAAAATGTCATTATTGCAGAAACAATTTGGTGTGTAATGCTGGCAGACTGAAACTTGTTCCTGCTGAATCAATAGTGAGATCAAGCTTCTGCTGTATGTTTTTTTGCAGTGGACTAGTTAAATCAAGGCTGGGCTAAACCTGCTCTGTTTCTGTGGCAACTTAAGGGAGTTTGGAAAGGGGACCTCAGTCAGTTGGAAGCACTGATGCTCTCCTGAGTGATATTTAAAGGTGGGTTTTCAATACAAGATAGCATGATGAGAGTTTCCTGAAGTGGCTTTTACAGTGCACTTTAGTTATTGAATCTGTTATCTGTTAAATATCCAGTGCAAGCAAACAGGAATGCTGCATAGCCACAAAGCATCTTAAATAAGAATGATGTTTGCTTGTTTCTCTTTCTGTGACTGCTGGCTAAAAAAAAAGTCCCAATAGCACGCTTTGTCTTTCAAGTCAATTAGTTTTTATGCTGAGCCACTGAACTGTGTAAACTGAGCTAATAGTGAAGTACAAGATCATATGGACAGTAGCTTGATTTTAATATGTGTGAGTTTTCTGTGGGTTTGTTGGGTTTTTTTTTAGTTCAAGTGGCACAGTAATCCTTTTGCAGCCATATGGGCTGCAAGTCTTTTCCAGGAGCTGCTGGTTAGTATATTGCTTCTCACTTGATGAAAGGAAAAGCTTGCAGAATTGAATGGCAGATAATTTGTGACCCATGGGAACAGGCAACACAAAGAAAACCTGCTTGTGCCATTTTCAGTCTTTACTGCTAAGTGAGCAGCAAGAAACTGGCTGTAAGTAGTACCTCATAGGTATAGAAGAAGAGAAAGGTTCTTGAAGTGCTTTACAGTGATTGTGTCCTGCTGGATCCCTTGTGTCTCACAGAAACATTTGCTGTGCAGAGCACAAACTGACCTCAACTTCAGCCCAGTGACTCAGCAAAAAAATGCGTCCTTCATAAGTGCCCCAGATGTTATTTCAAATATGGAGAATCTTCCTCACTTGCTATTATTATCTTGTGCCACTATTACTAATATTACATAAAATACCATTGCTGCAGAGAAGCAGCAGAGGGCATGAAGTAGAACTTACATTACACACAGACGTTTATCGGTCATGGCCCAGTCAGGCAGTAGTTAACTCTGCTTGTGCATCTGTAAGTGAGGACATTTATTAGCAAGCTTTTTTCATTGCCTGCCCACCACAGATCTCCATTTCACAGCCCTTCAGAAAATCTGCCTGATGAGGGTGAAGAGGATAGTTTTTAAACCTTGGCAGTGTTTCCTTCTACAACTGCAAATATTGGCAAGTACCTTGACCCTTCAGTCTTGACCTGATGGCATTATACTAGTTACAGGCTCAGGCATGAGAAAGAGCTTTCTTGCCTCAGAAAGATATCAGTTAGGTTATCAAGGTCAGCAGGTATTAGAAAAAAAATAAATTAAGGACTGAAAGGGATCAGAAAGAAATGAAATCAAGGTTCATCTTCTACAAATGTTTGATAATGAGTTACATTCTATAAAGGTTGTCAAGTAAATCTGTAGCTATTATTTGCTATGCATGGTTCCTGTAATGCAAGTGAAATGTAATTCTCTAGTAAAGTATGAACTCTGCTTTCCTGCTCACTGGGTCTCAATTCCATCCCCACTTACAATTCCTGAGTTTTTACTGGCTTAAACACACCTCCTCTGCCTGCCAGATCTGCCTGTGTCTCTTTAAGGGAGCAATCTGGTACTTCAAAGCCATTTCTCTGTAGTCAGCGTTTCTTCTTGTGGGTTGTTGCAACTGTCCTTTTTTGTCTGTTTGAGCAAACATGGGGTAGGATTTTGTCCAGGGGAGGGTTAGTTTGGATTCTTGGCAGAAACCTGATTTCCTTAATCTTCATGTTTTTAAAGGGAAAGGGTCGATCCAATTCCCTGTGCAGTTCTGCAGCAGCCTGCTTTGTCCCATGCACTGTTTTGGCTTCAGGCCCTTTCATGGGAATGGTACATGAAGTGCTCTCCTGTGAAGTGATGTAAAAGGTGTATATACACAACTAAAATTCTCAAAGAGTGAAGTTTATATCACCTGTTTTCTTAGGAATCTTTCATGGGGAAAAGAAATAGGTAAGAGCTATTGCATTCACAGCTGATGAGTCTTTAATGGATTTTCTCCCAAGAATTTTTCAATGACATTTCAATTTATGCAGACTTCTGGCATCTGCAGCATCCCATGCCAAGGAATTCAAGCTCATGATATGAAGACGTAGAGCTATTTTGAATCTGCTAGTTTTGCTGGGTGCTCCCTCATTCCTGTTTCAGAAGATCCAGTGCATAATCACTCCTTCTTTGTTGCCTCCATGCCACTCATGGAGACCAGCTCTTTGTAGCATGTTCCTTGAGCTTTTCCAGGCTAAAAGCTCCTAGTCTGGAAATATTCTTTCTATGGAAGAAGATCCGTAACTTTCAGCAGCAGCTCTCTTGCCAAAGAGGCAAGAAGGGGATTGCTTAAGAAAATTTAGTTCATAACAAAATCCCTGCCAAGGGACAAGGGACAGGTTTTGAGTTTCTGTGGAAAAATCTTTACACTTGATTCTTCAATGCAGACACTCACCAAACCTTCAGATTAAAGCTGCCCCACTTCAGAGCAATTATTCTTTCTGTATTTTCCTGGCTGAGAAGTAGCTGGCACAAGTGACATACTCTATCAGAAAATTCAAGTCTCTTAAAATGCACAGTACTCCAAATGATTAAGAGTCAAGTTCAGTGGCAAATTTGCAGGAAAAAAATATCAATTGAAATGCAATGGTTTCATAAAGTGAAAACCCTGAAGGATTTCACATGTTAGTGCTAATCAAGCCTCAGCTACAGCAACGCACTGGTACTGTTAACAGAAGTTATTGGGGATAAAAATATTGCTACAACTTTTTAAAGTTTCCATAAAGCTACAGCTTGATTTAACAATATGCCTGAATTCTCTAATCTAATTTTGCAAGCTAAAGCTGTAAGGCTGGATTACCCCCCTCCCTCTACACACACACGCACACACACTCCCGCAACCCACCTCCACAGCTTGCTATTGAAATGGCTTTGGAAACTTTAGATAGCTCTTTATTATTATAAAGTATCAATGAAGCTTAGCTGAAGAAAGTTTAAGCCTCAGTACTGACTGCTCAGTACAATAGAGCTATATTGAAAAAGATGCAGAAGATAAACTATAAAAATGAAGTTTCACCACTGCTAAACATTAAATTTCTTGATTTCGTGGCAAATTAATGGCTTTTTTCATTCCAATTTTTTATGTTAATGAGTGCTTTTAACATTCTGATTCCAGTGTACTTGGTATTTAAATTTATAGTATTAATAATGTATTTTTAAAAGAGTTATCCCTTTGCTTTATTTTCATCCTGCCACAGCCCAATACTAGCACATTATATAGTACTAGAGTACTTATTGGTGAGTTCTTTACTTTTAAAACAAAGTAATTTGCAATTAAATATTAAGGCAAAGGGGATTAAATATTTCTGGATCATATGGGGTTTTGCTGCTGTTTTCAGGCAAATCTATGCTGGAGCAGTGAGACCAGGAACTTGACAGCCTGTAGTGTAGAACAGCTGGGATCATATGGTGCCCTCTGTCTCGGGTAAGCCCTCTCTAGACTGCTGCAGCTCACTGACAACTTGTGAACATGTAGTACCAAACACTGCTTTTTGCTTCTTTATTGGTTTCTTTCAACACCTTCTCAGTCAGTCTGGTATCTCTAGAGATCATAGTCTGCCTGGCACATCATGTTTTTCAGTGCTTTACCAATGTGCTTCAAGAATAAATCAGTGATTTATGAAACAGCCCTCTATTTAAAGTCGAGTGAAAAAAATACAGAACAGGAAGCATCTTGGTGATGCAGGCAGTTGACATGGAAACTTGCTCAGGCCAACAACTATTATTTTCCAGCAAATCTTTCAAAAATCATAAATATTTAGTGCTGTGAACAGCAAATACTCGGGCTCTGCTCTTGAGAAAACATCTGGACTTTTTCTTTCCTATGAAGAGTTTTTTAAATTTGAAGTTCAGTCCTCTGCTGGTGGCAGAGAAGGGTTTTTTTTTCTGCCATTAAAATCAACTTGGTCTTCATGAAGCCCTAACACGGCTTTGTTGAATGCATCCTCTGCTGTAGTCACAGGGATACATAACACTTGCAAATTGCAGCCTACACTGTGTTTTCTAAGGAAAATTGAAACCAGTTTTGGTGGCATTTATGGCAAGCTAAAACCTGCATATGTGGACTACAAATTAAAAAGCCAGATGAGCAAACGTGTCTTGTGAAGACTCTGATTGTATCCGTGCATCGGTTTTTACTGGGACACTAAACATTACAGAGTCAGAAATACAGTCCCTAATTTGATAATAGGAACTGCTTGTGCTAAACATAGAATCAGAATCATTTAAGTTGAGAAAGACCTTTAAGATTAAAGAATCTAACCCTTAATCTCTGTGAACAGGTAAGGATCTTTTCAGTTGCCACCTATTTACAAGGGTGCTCGTAAGAATGATTTTCCCAGTTCTGTGCTCAAAGCACCCTGTGTACTTTCCCACATAATGAAAAGTGATGACCTCCAGCACATATTTTGCCACATTTATAAACATTTCAGAATGCAATTTCCTAATATTAGCTATAGCAGAGAAGGTCCCATGACCATGAACAGGATGCATGATGAGCTGATTTATATCTTCTGTTCACTGGCAAAGTGAAGGGGCATTAGGATGGATTCCTGCAACCTCACTTTTTAACGCTATCTCCCTACATCCTGCCTGCAGTCAAAAGACCTTTTCTGTTATGCCCGATGTGGACACTAGACAAGAGTAAGTTAATCTTGTGAAATAACAGCTCCACCTGAGCTCAGATATTTGACCTAATATTCTGTATTTAAATATTGGGTGCAGGCACTAGTTATATCCCAGTCTAATTTTTTTTGCCATTTTCACTTCTTCTAATTTCCAATAGTTCAATATTGACCAAACTACGCTTTGAATATGCCACTTTGCTCTGTGTGATTGCCAGTGTTCAGGATCTGCACTGGCCTTGCTTCCCTGTTCCACTGTGCACTAGATACAAGCAAGTAATTTTCTGATCAAGAGCACAGAGCAAACACCAAAAAATGATCTACAGAAGTAGATCAAAGATGAAAGAATAAATCAACTTTTCATATAAACTTGTGTTTCCTGCCAAAGAAAGGCCGAAAATATTCTTGATTGCTGCCCCAAAACAGTTGATGGGAAAGAGAACATGGGTTTTGAACGCAAAAGAAGTTGCTGTGTGAGCACAAGCTGAATTGCAGGCATCCTATCAAGCTAATCTGATTGTACTTTGAAATGCTTACAAAATTACAGAAGATACTCAAATATGACCACTTTCCATGAAAAACCCTTTGTAAATAAAGCATTATGAAATATTTATTGTGGTTCCTATCAATTTTTAAAGATCTCAAGTGGTAACAGCAGGTGTCATATAAGTCTGTCACCTCATCATGGCCATTTCTAATCAGAATTTTCCAAAGAGAAGCTCCAGCTCTTCAAGCTGCCCCACTCCCTCTGGACTGAGGAGCTCTTTTGGGTCACTCTGCAGGGTTCAGTTGAGTGTTGCAGAGAAAACATGCCAGGCACAGGTTAAGACAAATGGATCTATCTCATTGCCAGAGGGTACAGGTCCCATGCATGTTTCTGTCATTTCTTGCATATATAGCTGCATAGGTTGCCCTTTCAAAAGTTATTTTTCAGGATAAATCTAAATCCAGTGAGTGGTAACTCTTCTTAATTTAAACTGAGCCTCAAGCTTAACTAGGACAGCCCATTGGGGTGTACTTGTACTTTCTACAAGCTTCTCAAAACAAAATAAGCTACTAGCCAGTAAACAACTACATTGTGGGAATTTCAGGATATCTGATGATGTTTGTATCTTTGTTACCCCTGGCATAGTGTCGCTCAATTGGATACAAAGCTGAGCTCGTAAAAGGGACCTAAAGAGCTTTCCACATCATCCTTTGTGTGCTCACATCTGGCTAACTGCAGATTCAAACCCAAGATCATCATGTCATCCTTCTTTATAAAGGAAGCATATTGTGTACATATTATTCTGGTTATCTAATGGAAAAGGTTTGGAGTTGTGTTGTTTTATTCCCCACAGCCCATACAGCTGGCTCAGAATTTGGCACTGTCAGATACAACATCCAAAGGTTTGACTTTATTAATATACTTGATACAAATAATGATATCATAATACTAAAATTAATGTGAGTTTGAAAAAGCAGGTAACCCTCATGCTTCATGGTATAAATTGTGGCTTGGGAAGAAGGAAATGGTCCATTTTAAGATTTCTTGTGCCTTTCTCTGGAGTAACAAGAATTTTACCAGCTCACATACATTAAAAAAATAGTCTTAGAGCCAGGCATTCTTCCTCAGCACTTCTTGGATTGTTCCAGCGGACAGTGAGTATTACCTTGAAAGTAAAAGCTAACTGAGGGTTTACAGCTCATGATTCACTCTCTACAAGCATGACCGAAAGTCGAGCTGTAATTTTGCCAGTGATTCCAGAAAGACTTGTGTAACCTTTGGCTCAAATAAAATGTTGGTTTTCTCTTCAATTGTGTAATAAATAAAGGATCACGAAGTGAGGAAATGCAAATAATGGTATCGGTGATTGTAATGAGACCCTGAAACAGCTTCTGAGAGATCTTGTACTTTCTTTGTCTTAGTCTTAAAAGGCTATTAGTTACAAATTGATGTCTGTCTGTAGTCTTAAATTCTGCTCCAGTCAGTTGAGCTCTGTTCAGGAATTACTGGATAAAATACAAGGATTTACTGGGCTAAAATACTGGGATAAAATACTGGGCTGCAGTATGAGTGTATATCTGAGCAGTATTTCCTATTTTTAAAATTTCTGAGGCAATATGTACCCAAAGGAGGTTTACATATTAACAGAATTACCAGTGGAGGTATTTCACAACCAGTATGAGGTAACTCTCAAAGGGCAGAGTAAATGGTAATTGGCACTGGAAGAAAGAGTGGCCAGAAATTGCGTTTCACTCTAGAGCAAAAAGAATTTCATCATCCTCATCCTCCCACCATCTGTCTCAAGGTGAACTATTTTCTGTTAGGTTTGTGCTTGACTGTAGAGGTTAAGTGCCACAGTTTTATCTTTTTTATCAATTGCACATGAGCTTTTTCATTCTTTATAATAAATATTAGGATATAGGGTCACCAGAAAAGTTGACTTTGGAAAAGTTCTGTCAACAGAAGAGATACACAAATATTGCCTTAGATGAAAGCCCCCAAGAAAATAAGTGGGACAGAAGCCAAAGTCTGTATATTCCTCCTGGCATATTTGTCCAGATTCTTAATTTAATTTAATCTAATGGGATTCATGAATGATCCCTGTGATTTGCCTATTCTGTCTCATCAAATAAGCCTCCTCATACCTCTAGTCCCATCTGAAAGTGATTTTTGTAATTAATTTTCTTAAGTAAGTATACTCACTTTACACATCATTTACTCCACTTCCCTATTGTCTAATGAAGTAAAAAATATAACTCGAGTTGAAATGATCTTGCCAATTATTGTAACTATTTCTTTACCCGCTCTTCTCAGAAGAACTTTTTATTTGTCTTGTCTTCATATACCTTTCCCTTTCCTCTCTGGATTAACTTGGCTGGTTTTCAGCACAGGAGGATAAAATAATGAGTCTGTTGTACCTGTTGTTTTACGGATACTGCAGAATGCTCTCCCTTAACATTAGCTGTCAAGGGCTGAGTAGTCCATATAATAAGGAATGATTTATATACACAGGCTGATTATTTGGATTTTCTTCTGTTAAGTGTTTTTCTAATTTGCATATTAATATTACATTAATTAAAAGAAGGTTGCTGCCCAACAAGCTCCTCATTAAATGCCAAGTCTGTTCATCTGATAGGTGGCTAATTTCCCCAGGTCTCCTAATACAGATGTATCTAAAACATTCAGTGCTCCTGGGAAAGGCAAAAGACCTAATAAAGCCAGAGACCTTCATTGCCAAGGTAAGCCACAGCTGACAATCCAGCTTCCTACAGATGCCTGCCAAGACATCCCGGAGCCTGAGCTTCTCCCTGTTTATAGTTATAACTGAGATGTGCACATACGTACAACTCCACCTAAGTGACATTTAAATCAGGATTCTTTGCCCAGAGAGGAAGAAGGATCTCCTCTCTCTGTGATGTTCGCACCTGGAACATGCATGGCCTTGATAACTGTGTTCTGACCTTGTAGTTGTATCTAACTTAAAGGCTGGGCCTTCTTTGAGTGATGGGGTTGCACCAGAGACATCTATTGCTTCTTTCCAACTGAAATTATCAGTGACTCTCTAACCGTAGCACTTCTGTATTTGGGGTGCAGAGATTTCACTTCTGTAATATGAACCACTGTTCTTTAGACAATGAATTTTCTTCTGGATAGTCTAATCCCTTATTTGTGTTCTGGAAGAAAGGGCTTTTGTAGGTTTTGAGGAGCCTGGATTCACTGCAAGTGATGCCATGTGCCACATTTTAGAGAATACATAGCTGGCACAAAATTCATATTTGATATTATTTACCCAATATCAAATGAACTCTGTATCTCAGTACCGAAGAGGTTTTTTTCCTTTCCAACTTTGCAATTTCTGTGTTTTTAGTTATTGGTAGGCATAGCTTGTTTATAGATGTTGTCTTCTAGGAAATGCTCAACAAAAAAAAAACCTCTCTGCTCTCCCCTGCCCTTGTCCTCACATGCCTCAGTTCATATTAGAACTGTTTCCTTTTCCCCTGAAGCACGTACATTTTTCATCCACCAGTAGTACAGCCAGTGCAAGAATTTCCCCACTCTACTGAGTGATTCCGAGCATTCACAAATGACTGTTATAAACTGTTTTGGATAAAAGTAAAGTATGTCCTCCTGTTCTTTGGATGCTTCAAATGTTTCTGCCGGCATTATTTATCAGTCTGCATACAGAGATAGGCTCAAAAGATTTTTTTATGTTGGAATTAGCTCTGTGTGTGCATGTGCATTTGACATAATGTGCTGGCAGAAGCACCCTACTTTAAGTTGATGAAAGCAATGTGTGATAATTAAGGAAGCAAATTTTTTTTAATTGCCAAAATTATTTCCAGAGCTACTGCTTAGAGATACTGC
>JASSUY010038725.1:0-29574 GCA_032466535.1 Forpus xanthops
ATAAATAAAATAAAATAAAATAAAATAAAATAAAATAAAATAAAATAAAATAAAATAAAATAAAATAAAATAAAATACAAAATAAAGATTTAAAACCATCGCACAAATCCCGGCCCCAGCGTTTCGCCCATCGAGGGAACGGCTCCGCCGTCCCCAACCGCCGCCCGTCGGGGTGACCCCCCCCGTCCCCAGCCGAGCTGCTCCTGCTCCCCCCCCCCCTTATGTGCCGATACCGAAACAGCGCTATTGGGACCAGAGCTTCGCGGGGCGGTTGTTGGGATATAACTGAGTCGGACCCCGCTCCGGAACGCCATCGGGTGCAGTCCTGAAGGAGCAGACGCGCGCCCCTGGGAACACACAAAAACGGGGGCTCAAACGGGCGCTAAGAACGCTCGAGCCCCCCCCCAACCCCCCCGGCTCCGATCCATCCCGCTGTCCCCATCTTTGCCTTGGAGCCACGGGGGTGCTGCTGCTCTCTGGGGGCACTCGGGTCCCATCCACCCCATCCCCATCCCGCGTTCCTCAGTTCCGAAGCGAGGGAGGGAGCTCTGCGTGGTCCCGAGGCTTCCACAGTGTCCCCGCCTGAGGATTCACAGGTGAAAAGGGGAAAAAAACAGTGGAATTGGGAAATAAACTTCGGGCCGCTCAGGACTGTTCCCTCCTTTCCCCCCCAGCCGGGCTGCAGCTTCCAGCGGGTATCCCCCCCCCATTGAAATAAATGAGCAGGATCTGCTTCGGATCTATCACTGAGCTCGCCCAGGGTCCTTCTGTTGTTGCTTTGGTTCACTCAGTACCTTCCCCGTGTAACACAATCCCCTGCAGTAATGCAGTGAAGGAAACCAACCTAAAGGGAAAAATGGGGGGGGGGGGGGGAATGCAAACAAAGAGGGAAGTCTTCAATTTAGCTCCGCACCAGGGAAGGCTCCCAGGGACCCCTTCCCCTCGCTGCAGCCTTCCACATGCGAAGGTATTCGGAGAATGCACCAGCAGAGCCCAAAGCATTGATCCGCTGCTGCGGGGCCGCCCCCACCCCGCGCAGGCGCCGGGGGGCTGCCCCGGACCTCAGCTGCACCCCCCGCTCCCAAATGAACCCCAACGACCCCCGGAGCCCCAATGCCCCCGTTCGGTCTGAGCCAGGGCAGCCCCTGCTCTGCCCCCCCCAAGGCACACAGCCCCTCCCGACCTGAACGTCCCACGAGTGGGGGGATCCCGGGTGCAGGGAAGGGCTGAGCCGCCGCTCGCATCCCGCAGCGCCGCTCCTGAGCCCCCCCCGTGGCCCTTTTCCTCTCCCGGGATTTCCTTCCATTGCGTTGGGAGTTTCCAGGATCACTCTCAGGACTCTCTGCGTTCCGTTTCGCAGCGTTCCTCCCATCGCGGTGAAGCTGCTTCTGCTCGAATGCAGCAGCTCGGATTGGGGCAAAGGTTTGGGGGTTCCTTTTAACGATTGAAACCTTCGAATGAGGCAGAAACGGTCCTGAGGAGTTCTTACGGTTTCCCTCCGAATTCCAATCGTTATTGCTGCCACTTGGGAGCTTGGGGAAGTTTCTGAAGGGAGAAGGTTGCAGCGGGGAGGGAGAATGACACAGCTGAGATTGCTCTGAAATGGGGGTTTGATACGAAGGGGTTTCATTGCTGCTGATCTGGGGCAGAACGCGGCCGAAACAGGAGGAGTTTTGGTGGGAGATCAGCAGGAAAGCAGAGCGGATTCCGTTCTGCTCTTGTTCTGCCACTTCTCACTTGAATCTTCCTTCACTTTGGTTGGTTGGGGGTTGCTTTGATTCCAAGGGCTCTTGCATTGGGACAACGTTAACGCTGTGCTCAGGAGCTCGGGGGAAGCCTCGGTTGGGGACGTTTGGAAATGGATGAATTTCTATGGAATAAATCGGGAAGTTTTCCGGGAAATTCAGAGCTCCTCAAGGAAAAGACCCCAAAGTTTTGTTTTCCTGGAATCTCTTTCAACCCAATCTCAAGAGGCAGAAACAACTGAGCTCTGGAGCAAGCCTGTCCTGAGCTCAGAGGTGAGGATGCAACAGGCTACGACGAGTGATGGTTACAGTGGGGGAATAGTTCCTTTTCCTTAAGTGGAATCCCAGTTTAAAGCACCTTTTGTTCAGTTCTGAGCCTGTGGAAAATATCCATGGCTGGAAAAAGGCGCTCCCATGGAAGAAGATCCAATTGATGAAAGCCTCCGATGATGAATTTGTTACAGATCGAACTTGGGGTGGAATGAACAGTTTGCTTTGAAACCAAATGAAGGCTGAGGGAGGGCAGCGGTACCCCCCTGCTTCCCTGTGCCTTTGAAGCATCATCCCGGTGGCTTTGCTGGAGCTCAGGGGCAGAGGCACATCCCCAGCCCAGGAAGGGGCTGAGCCATGGGAAATGCCCCTCTGCCCGCGGGGGGGGAGGTTGGGATGCAGCAGAGCTGAAGGTGGAACCTTCCAGTGGCTCCATGATGTGCCTGCGCCCGAAACACGACAGTGCTTCAGCTGCAAACAGAGCAAATGGTGCCATGGGCTCTGCCTTCCATCCTGAGGAACCCTTTACTTCTGATACTAAAAGGCTGCAGTCTCTTTCAAAGAGCCCCAACTGAAACCCACAACCAAGCAGCTTTTTGCTTCCCTTCTGCATCTGCTGCCTTTGTGGGCTCCCTCCATGTGGGGCTGGTGGCACTTCCCAGCTCCGGCATTCTCCTTTGGGCTTTGCAAACACAGCACCGTTCAGGCTGCTCCCTCCCGAAGGGGCTTAGCGTGGATTCATTTCCCCCCCCCCCCCAATGGAAATGGTTCATTTGGGGTTTGCTCTCCGTTTGGGGAAGTGGTGAAGTCCAAATCCGAGGAAAGGGAACCGCTTCCCGGGATGAGCCCTGAGCTGTGGCTGTTCACACGATCCCTTTCATTCCCCACTTTTTGCCTCCCAGATGAATATCCCACCGCTTCCCTAGTGCAGACCTTTGTAACCTGTCCGTTTAGTTCGGATTCACCCAACAGTGGGAGCAGCTCTGGAGCGGCCATTTCTCCTATGGACGCTGGGAGAAAGCTTTGGTCTTGCTCCAATGACAAAGCAAAGCAAGCTGCTCATCGGGAAAGCCTCGTGGGGGGGAATGCTGCCATTGCTGAACTCCCCCTGACCTTATTTCAAGTGGGAGCCGCTCTTTTGAACCCCCTCCACACATGTGCAGCCCTTAGCGAGCACAGATGAGACGTTTCCCTTGCGGGAGCTCTATGCATTTGTAGCACGTTTCCTCCAGTCCAAAACGAACGCGTTTATAGCACATTAATGCTCCACGAGCACAAATGTGGGGGCCCTTTAATATTAACCCCCCCCTGAAGAGCAGGGGGCTCTCCCCGCTCACCGCAGCTCATCCCTGTAGCACGAGGCAATGAAAGGCTCAGTTGCTAATACCAACCTTGCCTAATTCTCTCTACCCAAAAGCGTATCCCAGGAGGTGGGAAGGTGCTCAGCACCGCTTTCTGCTGTGGGGCACCTCATAACTTGGAGGTCATTTTGCGCCGTACCCCACCACTGTGGCTGCCACAGGGGTGGTGGTAGGAGAGCAGCGAGGGCACAAGGCAGAAGTCATCTCACATTACTGCCCCAGCCGTGGTCTGGGCTCTCTGGTTGCCTGTCCTGCTGGTACACGCTCAGGATGGAGCAGGGCTGATTATTCCCTCTCCTTTCCTGCAGCTCCACCGCTCTCATCTCCCCAGCTGGTTCCTTGGGCTCCATCGTTGCTCGGTGGGGGGGATAAAGGATGGTTTGTACATTAGGAGAGCTGCCCCAGGCAAAGCGCTGGCAGAGTGGATGGAGAAGGCGTCATCAAAGCAGGAAGGTTTGATGCTAGAGCAAATCCAGATCATCTCCCCGGCTCCGAGCGGTGATGGTGTCACTGCACAGAGGGAAAAGTTGTGGTTGTGCAGCTCAGTGGTCCCAATAAATCTTCCCCACGTGGATGCTACAGGTGCTGTGGGCTTTGTGTTGCAGCAGTTACCGTCCTGTAGGTCCCTGCTCCTGGTGGTTAAGACAAGGATTTCAGGAGCAAGCAGAGCAGGCAGCAAGGAGAAATCCATGTTCCCCATGGTTTGGGGTTCCCATTTTTCGTTGTTATGGGTTTTTTTGCCATCTAAAGAACTCGCAATCAGGAAGCTCCAAGAGCGACCTCAATGAGCGGAATGAATTCATCAAGAACAACCTTAAAAGGCCCTAGGGTTTGGTTGCAGTTAAAGGGGAGTGTTGGCATTTAAAAACATAGCTGGTACTTTGCCATTGTGCAAGACCTCCATTCCCACCAGCACTGGAGGGGGAAACAGCTCTGGACCCACAAGAGGATGAAGCAGTGGTGGCACTTCGCAGATGCTCTGTAAATGCCTCCAGCCCATCACTGGTGCCCTCGAGAGCACTGCACACTCCTCTGTGAACACTGCTGGTGGATTAGAGAGAAGTGAGCTCCTAGGAAGAGCTCTGAGGTTCTGTGCCTTCAGAATCAGCCCCAGACCAGGAGCAGGGTTCAAATGATGTTCCAGTGCCCGTGATTTCAGGGAGAGGATGGGACTGAAAGGCTTCACATTCCCTCCCTCCTCTCTCCGTGTGCTTTGAGGAGCAGGGCAAATCCTAACAGTGACCATCATGGCCAGTTACAGTTAGGAACCCCAGAGCAGCCTGATGCCTGCACCCAAACCAGAGCAGAAGGTGTTGTATTCACCTGGGCCATGCAGCCCCTGCATCCATCTCTGGCAGAGTGGAGGTGCCCTGAGCTTTGCCACCCAAAGCAGCAACCAAAGAGCACTGCTCCGGTGGGAAAGGGAAAACCTTACTCACCACGTTCCTGGGGAGACGAGGAGCCGTGAGCTGTGCCATCGGTGTTAGAGTGACACACAACAAATGTCGAGGGGAGTTTGCAGCACTTTCACTTCCAAAAGCTTTTGGGAATGGATCAGAGGGACTTGGGCAGAGCTGAGGCTGTCGGGGAGCAGAGGCAGCAGTGGGTGAGCTCTTAAGGTCATTTCAAGCCCTATTTTCTTTGATTACAGGGGCACCTACTGTTCGAAATGCTCAGGAAGCAGAGCTGCCCTTGAGATGTTTTGGTGTCTCAAAGCAGAGCAGAACCTTTTGAGCAGTGCAGCTGTGACCTTCCCAACACATTCCCGAATTCCTGAAACACCAACTCCTGGGTCAGGTCTGCTGTGGGGGGAACAGAGCTCAGGCAGGGCAGGATGAAGCAGGGTGCTGGGGGGGAACAGAGCTCAGGCAGGGCAGGATGAAGCAGGGTGCTGTGGAGGGAACAGAGGTCAGACAGGGCAGCATGAAGCAGGGTGCTGAGGGGGGAACAGAGCTTGCTCAGGCCGGGTAGGATGAAGCAGGGCAGCCCCAGCTCCCCTGTTTAACTTGTTTAATGGTGGCTGAGTGAAACCTAAGCTCAAAGCTCCTCTGTCCCAAGCAGGGACCCAGCTGAAGCTTGTGAAATGATTTGTGTTATCAGAGAAGGCAGCAGAGCACAGATAATACTGTGAGGGTAATGCTGCCATAGCTGTGATGGGCTGAGCCTGGAGGAGAGCAAGGTTTGCATTGTTAATTAGACCTCCCATTACACCGGAGGAAGCAGATGTGGGCATGGGGCCCTTCTCCAGGTCAGCATCTCTCCCATTGCTTCCCAGACCTGACCTGGCATCTAAGGGCTTTGCTTGAAATCTTGGAGTGATGCTGTCGTCCAAACCACACCATGAGCAGATGCCCTGAAATAACCGTAACTGTGAACCCTGGGTCAACATTTAATGTTGCTGGATATTTATTTCACTCTATTAACTTTATATCCTACAGAGGCACTTAATGAGAGGAAAACAAATAGGTTGCACTTTGGAGACACAAGATATCTGAGTTGGCTGGGAGCAAAGTACCCAGAATACATATAATAAAGACATGGGGATAAACTATTCCATTTTATTGATTAGCAATGTGCTAGGAGTGCAAATTGGTTCCTATAATATAACTATTATAGTGCATCATTTATTACAGCAGGCATGATGTTCCTGCATGGGGGAAAAGCTTGTGGAGACCCTGGCATGCTCATGTGCTGCTAGCTAAGGGACTAAGCCACATGTTAAATAGTTCCTTTGAAAGTAGTAATTACTCCCTGATAGCCCCAAACTCTTAATCTACACTAATGATGTCCTTCTGAGCCTTTACCTTAATGCAATATAGATGCAACAGTGTTGGTTGTCATGCCGGGGTGAGCTGGATGCGGCTCATTGTGTGCTCTGCAGGCTGCTGGTGCAGGAATACAGGCAGTGGTGGAACACAGCCGTGTCTGACACCGGGTCCCTGCAGAAGAGCAGAAAACCCCCAGCACTTGTAGAAAGGAAGTGCCAAATGGAATCTTTGCGTGGAGATGAGGACCTCATCGCGCTGGATTCCTGCACGTGGTCAGGACAAGATCCACCAGGGCACTGCGCCAGCACAGCGAAACCCTCTCTCACGCCGAAACCACCAACACTTGGGTTTTGCCATTATTACTGCAGTTCCATTAAGGGCTGCTTCTTGCTCAGCCCTCTCATCCCGAAATCCTGCTCTTACCCACACAAATCCCTGCTGTAGCTGAGCCAGCACAAACTCGGGAGGATGCACACACACATCCCTCCTACAGCCAGGTGTGTGGGGTTCCTGCTCTGGGGAGCTCTGCTGACCTCCACAGCAGGGAATACCAGGCTGTAGATCCGAGGGGAAGGCTGTAACGTGGATAACCTCCTGCAGAGTTCAGTGCGCTCCAGGGAAGTGAACAAGGATGGGAGCGAGCTCTGCCCTCACAGCCACAGGCACTGCTGAGCTGCGGCAGTGGTGAGGGCAGAGCTCAGCTTGGGGGATAGGCGGGCACCAACATCATCCTGCTCTGCTCCTTCAGGTTGGAGCTGGGTACGATGGGAATCCTTGACCCGGTCCCTGACCAGGATTTCCATGTTAAAATGTAATGGAACCAGTTCTCCCAGAGAGATCCAGGGGAGGTGGGGAAGGTCAGGCACCGGGGTGATATCCTACCATGCAGGTAGTGACAGCGGAGCTGATGGAAGTGGAATTACCCCTTGTACTTTGGTGGCACATCTGCAGAACATCTGCTTTCCTGGATCCAGCTGTGCAAGGACAGGGTGAGGTGGTGGCCTCACTGACCCACGTCCCCAGCAGCTGCAGAGCTGCAAGGAAACACTCCATCACTCACTCAGGACAGAAGAAGCCCCAATGGGTGCTCAGGTCCAGCTGCTGCCTCTCACCCCATGCAGGCTGCTGCTGTGCCACCACCCTCCTGCCTCCGTTTCCTACTGGTTTCCTGTCTGCCACTCTTCATTCCCAGCTTTCCCCTCTCGGAGCACATGTTTTGGGGGACAGATGCTGTGTTCAGTGTCTGGGGGTTGAACAAGGGGCTGCTCATGGTGCTCAGACTCTATGGTCACAAAAATAACCATGATGGGAGCTATCGATTTTAGCAAAGTTATTCCTCCTGTAAGGAAAAGGAGGAGCAGGTTGGAACTCTCTAAGATAGAACTTACACTGGCAAAGGAAAAAGCAGAAGTTAAGGAGGTTTTTACCATAGAAAGGGGATGCTATATGGAATTGAGGTTTTTATCATGGAAAGGGAATGCTATATGGAATGAAGGTTTAGACTAATGCCACATGTATTACACCCAATCCATATTTGCTCTTGATTTTGTGATATAGTAATGTTTAATTGCCATTAATGTCAACATATTTTAAAAGGTTATTTTCCTGCTCTCTAGGTCAATAGACTTAATGAAGCAGCTCTAAGTGGGTTTGAATTACATTGATTAGGTGCTTGATTTCCTGTTTACCTCATGCGAGTGGGTTTGGTCCTGCACAGCGACCATAGATAAAAGCTCTGAAGGGTCTCCTCAGCACCAGAACCAGCTGAAATCCTCCAGGCAGCTTCAGGGGCAGAACAAGGTAAGAAGCTCTGTGTCAGTCTCTCTTCTGAATGTGTTCTCTTCCCTAAGATAGCTGTGGGAGTGCACAGTGTTTGAGTGTGGCAGGGAGCAGCAGAGCAGGAGCAGCTCATGCCTTTGGTTCTGTAGCAATGGATGTGTTGGGTTGTAAAGGGAAATGCTGTTCTTCCAGAGGAATAGTCGGTCCACAGCAAACAGCAGGTTGAGATCTGCACCTACAAGGGGAAATAAGGAGAAATTGGTTCTTAGTTATTGTTGGGACCTCCCAGTATGGATAAATGGGGATGATGCTTCTTCCAGTGCAGACAGGATTGCACAGGGAACAGGAAGACCTTTGTGTCGTTAAGATCCCTCCAGTTGCACCTCCCTTTGTGGAGAAGACAAATTATAAGATCAAAGCAGCATAAGTATTGCAGCAAACCCCATGCTCCAGATCAGTGTCACTGAGGCAAAGGGGTCCTCTGTTAATCCCAAAATGGTTAATCAATATTCTCTGCAAATGCATTCTGCTTTTCCTCCCTTTTGGGGTCAATTCTGCAAAGAGGAGTACTGCCCTTCCTCGACATGAAAGCTTCAAGGCATTTCCCTCCAGCACCATCAATAATCACCTTCCAGCATCACAGTATTTTTGCACAACTTCCCTATTTTCAGATGCATCCTTACATCCACAGTTCTATCACCAAGAAATGAAAAGCAAAGAAGAGGGGAAAACCTCAGTTATTGAATCATCACTTTTCCCCCGTTCTCATTAAAAATACTCCTCAGCTTTTTGTCTAATGGGCTTTACCCTGATGTTAACATGCTGCAACAATTTGTCTTTTACGGCTTTAAGACACTTTGCCTGTGTTCAGCCTTACTCCTTTGCTTTTAAGAGCGCTCCTCAGAAATCACTGTAGCTGAGAATGGAGCAGAGGAGTGGTTTTCTCTCTTCATAGGAAGGGCTGAAAATGTTAGTAAAAGATGTCACAGTTTTCCAGAAGGAAAAGAATGCCACAGTTCCAAAGAACATCCAAACTTGCACATTCTCTCTGTCCAAAACAAGAATTGGGCTTGGTTAAGAGTATAAATAACAACTTAGAGGAATAAAGTTCTATCAACGTATGAATCCGTTTCTGAAGGATGGGTACCCAAGTCCTCATACAGACCTTCTCTTCTTGTTGCTGAACTATTCCTGTTAACAGCAGCTCTCCCTTGCAATGCTGTTTCCAGAAAGAGCTATAACAAAGAGTGAGGTGAGGCACAACAAAACGTATCTGTGAGCCAAGATCAAAACCATTTTGGTATGGAGTTTGCAGAGCTGGAATAGTAATTAAAAGAGCTCAAATGTCCAAGGGCTACGGAGCTGAACTGTGGATGTGAGGAGCAGGAACAGCTTGAAACTAATAAATCTTGGAATCTAATCCAGACGCTGTCCATGGGATATTTTTCACATCTGATACCACCGACTGTGGCTCCAGTCCTACCTAAAGCTTTATCCATCCCAGCAGAACCACTCCTAGAAATTAGATCAGGCTCCTAAATGCGGCAGAACCACAGTGTGGGATAAGCAGGATGCCATGGCTGCTGAACTGCCTGATCCGGTATACGTTCCCGTTCACATACTCAAGCTTGAATCAACCCTTAAAGCACAAAGAGGTACCCAGAGGGTCAGCTTGTAAACATGGAGGAAGACAAAGCCCTTGGCTCCAGGAATGTGCAACCCACAATGAATTTGATGGTTACAATAAAAGTATAGGGGACCAACATTAAAAGCCACCACGGTGGGAACGAGCATTGGCATTGAAAAAGTAATTTAATGGGGAACGGCAGAAGAGGGCTTTGTAGGATGGAGAAGGCTGCTTGAAGCACAGGGGCTGAGGAGACACATTTACAGGCACAGGCACGTGCCCAGCACCACCCACCCCTCTGGGTTCAGCACCCTGTCACTTGTCCCCTGTGTCCCCTCTGCTTTTGAACAGAGAAACCAGTGGAGAAAATGATGTCTTTCAAGGCTCTCTCTCTGCTCCTCGCTTCGCTGGGCTTTGTTTTGATGGAAGAGACTGTCTCAGGGTAAGTGTTTTGGAAAGCTCCCGGTGTATTTGAGCCTTTTCCAGCTCCTCACTGGAGGCAAATGGACTCTTTCCATTGCCATCCTGATAAGTAGGTGAGAACATGAGTCCTGAGGTAGATGTCAGATAATAGAGACAGCCAAGCATACAGAGATAAGCGAATGATAAGAGAGATATCAAAATAAAGGCCTGAGCCTTTGAGCCAGAGCCAGGAACTCCCAAGTTTTCCCTATAAATTTCATGGCTCTAGGTTAGGAGGAACAAGCTGGAAGTAAACCAGGAGGAGAAGAAGGTTGGCTTAGAACTAGAAACAAGATGTAATCATCTCACATGGGTGAGGCTCGGGGCAGCCAGTATTTGGAAGCTTCTGAAAACATGACCTGTTTCACAAAGCAGGGATATAACAGAGACTTCCCCTGACTCCTGCTATGGAATTTCCAACTGCTACCCTGGGTGATCCAAAGGAATCCTTGTCAGAGCAGTAGGAGTTGCTGCGGTGCCCCAGAGTAGTGCTATGTTGACACTTGCTAGGTCTGTACTGGTCTCAAGGTCAGCTCTTGTCTCCTGCCATCCGCACCTGAACCACTTGAGGACACAGGAACAGGCTTCCTTGGTCCTCAGTGTGCAGATCCCTGACGGAAGGAGCCTGAGCCCACTTGGTGCCTTAGCACAGAGCCAAACTCCATGTGAATGAAGCTACAACAGGGCAAACCACACTGACTCCAGCTGGTCAGCAAATACCTAGAGCTCATCTCCTCCCGAGCTGCCAAACCTGAGCTGCCGCTGCGGGAGCAGCCAGCAGACTGGATGTGAAGGATGCTAGCCCCTTCCCAGGGCAGGAAGAGTCACTGTGCCAAGAGATGAACAGTGATCACCAGCCCCTGCTGATGCAGGGACCGCGTGGCCACCGCGTGTAGCCCGAGCAGAGCTCGCGGAGTGCTTCTCCCTCTCAGTGCCAGACTCACTGCCTCTGTGCTCTCACCCCAGTGGAAGTATAGGGACTCCCAGCACCAGACCACTGCAAAGACGCTACTCCGAGGCCACCCTGGCAAGTGACTACAGCCGCACGATGGACAACATGCTGAAGAAGAACTTTGTGGAGTGGTTGCTAGCCAGGCGGGAGAAGAAAAGCGAGTAAGTGCAGACTTCCAATGCTCCTACGATCCGAACTCGCAGCCGCCATCAGCCAACTGATGGCTCCCTAAGAATGTAGAACCGAGGCTGTATTTCGTAGGCTGCAGCAATGATTCTATAGGGAGCTGGGTTTCTTTTTGCGTTCGTTTCTCTAAGTCCTTGAGATGGTTCTGTCTGTGGGTGCGCAGCACAACCGTCGGTCCCAGACCGCCGCTGGCGGATGGAGCGGGAGGGAGCTGGGAGCTGTGGAAAAGCGGCATTTGGGCCCCCTCTTGTGGCATCTCCGGTTGATCTCTCCCGTTTCGACTTCCCAGCAACATGATCGAGACGTACAAGAGGGCAGCTGAGCCCCAAGGACCCTCTGCTAGCGGCCAAAGGTTGGACCTGGGCACGCAGGAAGCCAAAGACTTCTTCTCCTGGCTCCTGAAAGGCAATGAAAATCCGAGGTGAGCGGGGAGGCTGCCAAGAGACCACCTGTGCTCAGGGAGGGGTGAGGGGTCCAAAGGGCCATTCCGGGCAGGGGTCAATGGTAACGGTGTCCTGGGGCAAACAAGAGGAAATGCCACAGCTTTGGAATTCCTCCTCCCCAAAAGAACAGAGGAAACCCTCCACACTTCTCCCATCGGGCTCTTTCTGTGGCTGTTGTTTCGCAGATGTCAGCACAGCCTCATCAAACCCCAGCACTTTGATAAAGTCAAAGCGCACCCGCTCCTCCAACAGCACCAGAACAGAGCAGTCAGAACCAAGGGCTTTGGTGTAACCCAACCCAAGCTCTTTCCAAGGATGTTCTCCATGGAAATGAGATTTAAGCGATACATTTCTGCAGAGCATTTTGATTTGGATCAATGGACCCACGGAGAGAGGGACGAACAATGAAGGCCAAGTTGGATGGGGCTGGGAGCAACCTGCTTGAGTGGAAGGTGTCCCTGCCCGTGGCAGGGATTGGAACTCGATGAGCTTTAAGGTCCCTTCAGCCCAAGCCAGGCTGGAATCCTATGAAAACTCATTCACACACTCGCTGTGTTGAGCACTTTCTCTCTTAGGTAACAAACCACTTCTTTCTTCAGATCACTACTACAAGGTTACTGTCATGATAATGATGGTGAGAGGAGCTTGTTCAGAATGGGTTCTTCTGCGCAAGGGAACCCAGTCCATACGGAGCTCTGTGCTGCTGCAGCTCCTGCCTTCATTTCCTAAGCCATCTGGCTGAAAGCACGCTTGTGCATCTCGGCTTTGTGCTGTGTCAGCACATCCACAGCCTGTCAATAGCCGGTTTCACCTCCCCCAGCCTCAGCTCATGTCACAAATGTTCAAACAGCAAATTAGACACGAGCCCAAAGGCAAAGCTGTTCTCAGGCACTTGGTGTGCTTAAAGAAAGCCCCCACCAAGGGAAGGAGGGGCGCGTTTCCTTGCGCATGGAGGGGTTCTGTGAAACCTAACAGGTTGCTGGTACGGAATCCTAAAATGGTGGCAACAAGGGAAAAGCGAAGCCCTGGCCGCATGTCACTCACATCCTTGAGGCCCAATGCCGGTGTCCTCTGGCAAAGCCCGTGGAATTTCTAAGTGCAGGGAGTCACAGGACGGTCACCCAGGGCAGGAATCCGGGGAGGATTTGTTGTCTTAGCAGCTTTGTTGCATGGAAAATGCTTTAGGGAGCAGGGTGTGGGGGATGACCCCGTGCAGGGAAACGCGCACGGGGCTGGTTCACAGAGATGTCCCAAGCCAAGCCTGCAGAACATCAGGCCCTGAGCGTTGCTCCTCGTCCTGCAAGCACACAGTCAAAGAAACGAGGGCTTTGAGGGATCTCGGGAGGTCACCGAGCCTGACCCCTGCTCCAAAGCAGGATCAGTGCGCTCCAAACTGCTCCTGACAGATGTTTGTCTAACCTGTTCTGGGAGGGGGAAGGAAAAGCTTTGATGCTCGGGATTAATCAACTTCATTAGCTTCATTAAACCAAAAACCGCTTCCCAGTGTCTCCCTTAATCTGCTTAATTGCAAATAAACCCCACGACTTGGAGAGGAAAGTGCTGCTTGGGAACAAAGACTTCCCTTTGTGAGTCGGGAGCAGAGACGCTGCTTCCCCCACGCTCTGCCTTTGTTTTGCTGCCGCTGGCTCTAGGAGGAGGTGGGGTGCAGGGGGTCACTGGACTGCTCCTTCTCACCCCCCTTGGCAGCCCAAACGTGCCATGGGCAGGGCAGTGTGAGTGCGAGGAGTTCACAGGGCAAAAGGAGATTAAAGCTTTTTGAGGGTTTCTCTGAGTCAAAGACATTGGAGGAGAAGGAACATGTCCCTGGGAACCATAAGAGGCTCTCGCACAGCGTCTGAACCTCTGCCCCTCCTCTGCCTCTCTGGCCTGGCTCATCTCTTGCAGTTCTACTTCTCTGGAAGGTTCAGAAGGTTTGAAGGATGTTCTGAACCAGGAGCTCCTGACATGGCTGATGTCGACTGATCTCTGCAGGGCAACGTGAGTGGCTGCTCTACCTACTCCTATTGTTACAAGCATCCCTACAGACCCTATTCCAGCCCTTGTCCCAAAGGTGCTTTGCAGTGCTCAGCCAGTGGGTTTAGAATTTCCTTAGAGGAGCACTGAGTGCTCACAGGAACAAGCAGGGATGAACTGGCCACAGATACAAGAAGGTTGGGAACAAGAGGCAGCTCTTATTTATCTTACTTCCTATTAGAGGCTGACGTGGATACACACCTTGCTGCCAAAATGGCTTTTCCAGGGATCAGAGGGAGGTGGCTGGTAGGGAAAGCAGTGACTTGTGCCTTGTTTCCTATAGGAACCAAATGGGTTCAGTGCAGTGCCACAGGAATTCATGTGGTTTCCTCTGCCTTCTGCTTTGTCAGGACTGCGTAACTCCAGGGCCCTCCCGAGGAGCACCCTCCATCCTCTCATGGCACGTGAGGAGGCAGAAGTCTTACATTCACTCTGTTCTGTTGCATATTGTCTGGTTTGCTCATGCAAGCAATAAAGAATCCCCTTTGAAGCTGAAATAACGCTTGGATGAGCCCTGGTTTGGGGATGGGTCCAAAACGGTACTGAATGGCTCCGGCAATAAGCGTCCTTCCAAGCACAGCTCCCAAGAGCCACAACGCACCTTGTGTGGTTGACCAGGCCCACGCCTGCCTGACCTGGGGCACCGGCAGATGCTGACCATGCGATTCCAGGCTCTTGGAACACACGGCTGTGCAATGGATCAAACACTGCTGTTGGCATCGCCGGGATGTGGAATTCAGGCTGGGCTGTGCGGAACCAAGCCCTGGCCTCCCATGGCCTGCGGACCCCTTCCCACCCTCACACCCGTCCAGAGGGGACCCTCCCAGAGGGGTTCAGCCCCAGACAAGGACCTGGCTCCATTTGGGGGTGACTCTTATACAAGATGGGGCCTCCACACCCCGGGGGGGGGGGGTGTCTAAAACCCCCTCCAGTGAGGGTCATACCCCATTTTGGGGGGCTGAATCCCCTCCAGTGAGGGCTGCACTCCTCGGGGCATCACAGAGGGACCCCCAAAACAAGGCCTCTCCCCCCGGTGACCCCCACTCCCCACACATTCCAGGGCCCATATCCCTAACCTAACCCCCCCCCAGCCCCTCAGTGCCCCCCAGCCCCATGGGGACGGATACCGGGGGGGGGGGGTCCCCGATGAGGGCCCCCACGGGTGCACAGGAGGAGGAAGGGGGGGGGCGCTGCCGGTCGCCGGCACCGCCCGTCGCGAGGAGGTGACGTCAGACGCAGCGCGACAGGCAGCGGGAGCGGAATGCACCGGCGCGGGGTGGGCGCGGGCGCCATCGCCAAGAAGAAACTCGCGGAGGTGAGGGGAGGGAGGGTCGGCACCGGGCCACGACCCATCGGTCACCCACCCGGTTTGGGGGGCCCAGGACCCATCGGTCACCTCCCGGTTTGGGGGGGACCCAGGACCCATCGGTCACCCCCGGTTTGGGGGACCCAGGACCCATCGGTCACCCCCAGTCTGGGGGGGGGCAGGACCCATCGGTCACCCACCCGGTTTGGGGGGCCCAGGACTCATCGGTCACCCCCGGTTTGGCGGGGACCCAGGACCCATCGGTCACCCCCGGTTTGGGGGGCCCAGGACCCATCGGTCACCCCCAGTCTGGGGGGGGGCAGGACCCATCGGTCACTCCCGGCTGGGGGGGCCCAGGACCCATCGGTCACCTCCCGGTTTGGGGGGCCCAGGACCCATCGGTCACCTCCCGTTTTGGGGGGGCCCAGGACCCATCGGTCACCCCCGGTTGGGGGGGGGGAAGCTGACGAGCTCCACAGGTACTGTGTGAGGGGCCCAGGCCCCTCCGGCCCTGTGGCAGGGCGCTCCCCGGGCCTCCGGCAGCCCCGAGCCGAGGTGCCCAAGTCCTGTCCCACTTGGCCTTGAGCACTGCCAGGGATGGGGTGCTTACAGCTTCCTGGGGTTACCTGTTCCGGCCTCCGGGGTTGGGTTCCGATCCCTGCGTCCTTCAGCACCGGCTCCATCCTCCCGTTTTCCTCCTGCAGGCGAAGTACAAGGAGCGAGGGACGGTCCTGGCCGAAGACCAGCTGGCCCAGGTGAGCATCCCCTTGCCTGGCAGTGGGAGCTTCACTCCCCCTTTGCTTTGGCATCCAGAGCGTTATCCATGAGCAGCATGAGCAACGATGGCACCTGTAGGGCTGTTCCTCCCCCTCTTCTGAGCCAAGCTCTTGGTTCAGCACAGCCCTTTGCCTTGTCTCCACTGTGGCCTGGTGTTGGTTTGTGTTCAAAGTATGCATATGGAGAACTCTGATTCCATCAAGAGACTTCTATCTCGTTTCCTTCCTCTGAGGCCACCAGCACTGGGGTAGGCAGCACATCAGAGACCTGTTCCTTGTGGTCTCCCTTAGTGCCTGCTGGGGGCTTAGAACTGCATTAAATGAGTGTTAATACAGAAACACTTCTCTGCAATCCCCTTTCAGATGTCTAAACAGCTGGACATGTTCAAGACCAACCTAGAGGAGTTTGCCAGCAAACACAAGCAAGAGATCCGTAAAAACCCCGAGTTCCGGGTCCAGTTCCAGGATATGTGTGCGACCATCGGAGTGGATCCTTTGGCATGTGAGGAGCAGGCACTGGGGTTAGCACTCACAGATGCGCCTCACTGTTCTCATGCTGTAAAGAGCTCACAGTGAAGCGGGGGGAAGTTGTCCATGAGGAAGGTGGTTTGATTCCTGGGGCTTGTGATTTGATGGGATGCACTTTTGTTTACTTAAAGGGTGGGGGAAAGCACGTGGAGATAACCAAACCAGAGGCTCTTCACTAATAGGTCTGAGTCCTCACGGCAAGGTTTGTGAGCAGCCTGCTTCACAGCACTAAGGAAGGATGGTTTTCCCCCTTTCTTGCCTCACAGCTGGTAAAGGATTCTGGTCAGAGATGCTGGGAGTTGGAGACTTTTACTACGAACTGGGTGTGCAGATCATTGAAGTTTGCTTGGCTCTGAAGCACAGGAATGGAGGTGAGGACCTCGCTCTTGTCTGCTTTCAAGGAGATCTTGAGACAACAATTTTGCCTCTCTTGTCCCCAGAAAGCTTTTTTGCAGCTACACCAATATCAGCCAGCTTTATTGGTTCCTACAGCAGTCAACCAGCTCTGCCCTGTTGAGGTACCAAACCATAACCCACAGTGTTTTGGGTAAGAAGCAGGGGTCAGTGACAGGTTTGAAGGAGTATGAAGCTGGTAAATTCCTGCTTTGAGCCTGGCATTAAGATTCTCTCTTAAGCATCACAGCAGTGTCCAGAAGAGTTGGAATACCAGAGATAAGTGCCTAGTGAAAAGACAGTAGATGCTCTTCACTCCAAAAGGGCAATTGGAGACCAGGAATGGGCTACAGCAAAGGCAGCTGAAACCTGAGTCTGATACATGTGTGGGAGAAGGCAACAGCAACTGCTGCATGTTAGTTCTGGGAAGAGAAGTGACTCAAGGCTTATCTCACCCAGCACTTGATGCTGGAAACAATGAACAGCCCCATGCAGAATGGAAAGCAGGGGTGAGCCAATGGCAAGCACACAAAGGACCTTTGCTCTTGCAGGAGTGGTTTTGTTGCTGTGCACTAACACTTTCCTATCCCTTTCTGTTGCCTCCTAGGTCTGATAACACTGGAAGAACTTCATCAGCAAGTGCTGAAGGGAAGGGGGAAGTTTGCTCAGGATGTCAGCCAGTGAGTGTGTGTTGCAGGGAAGGGGAATGGGGTGGCATTTGGGATGAAAAGGGGATGGCTGCTTTCAGCAGCACTCAAAGGTGCTGCTGTTAATTGGAGTCTAAATGTGACTTCTGGCAATGGAGCCACTCACATGTGAGCCACTTTTAATGACTTAACCATTGCAGAAAGCTGCAGCATGTTTCCTCTGGGAGCCCTAAGGCACAAAGGACTCTTGTCTCGAGCTAGGGACAATTGGTTCACTGCAAATCCAGCTCTTGCTGCCAGTCTGTAAGGAAGGGACTGACACCCATCATTACAGGAACAGCCAGGACACAGCTCACCATGATCACTAATTAGGCAGAAGTTTAGCACTTGCAGCTCTGGTGCTACCAGTGTCTCTAACACAAGTCTGCCCTTCTGAAGGGAGGCACAGATACACAAACTTCCTTCTAAATGGCTTTATCCAAATTACCTGAAACTGCAGCAAGTTCCAAGGAGCTCTTACTGCTCGGAGCTTCTGCATATCAGGTCTTCCTCATTTACAGGATGTACCATGTATCTGAGAGAGGCTCTTGCTTTAAAGCCTTGCACTGACCTCTGCTTCTCAGGGATGATCTCCTCCGCGCAATCAAGAAACTGAAGGTCTTGGGGAATGGCTTTGGGATTATCCCTGTTGGTGGAACATACCTGGTCCAGTCAGTGCCAGCTGAACTGAACATGGATCACACGGTCGTCTTGCAGCTGGCAGAGGTACAGAGCTGGGAGGCTTTCAGATACAACCTCCTTTTTCAAGGAACCTTATTGCTTCCATGCCAGGGAACCATAGAGCAGGCCTGTAGGCAAAACAGCCCCCACTCTTCTGAGCTACAGACTTGTCTTGACTATAAACACAGTGATTTCCCCTCTCATTTCAGAAAAAGGGCTACGTAACAGTCAGTGAGATCAGGTCCAGCCTGAAGTGGGAGATGGAACGTGCAAAGCAAGTGCTGGTAGGTACGGGCTTGTGCACTGTGGAGCTCAGTGTCAGTGTGGAGGTACTGCCCCCACAGCAGACACTTGCCTGGGGCTGTTACCATGGAGTGCACAGGGGGCCCAAAGCTGGGCAGTGGAGCCAACACAGACTACAGCCAGCATAAACCTACACTGAGGACAGCAGAGTCTCAGCAGCTGCAGAGACCCCTGTGGCTTCACTCATCTCCATTAAACCCTGGCTTGTTAGCTCAGGTCCTACAGGAATATGCACAGTGGACACAGCTGGATGTCTGAACTACTTGCTGGAGCCCAAATTCTACAACCTCTTACCCTAGAAGTAAATGTGGGATCAAGCCTCTGTTGTGAACAGCTTTTCACCCATTTGGTTGGGTTTCACTCACTTTCTGCTCTCTCTGTATAGGAACACTTGCTGAAGGAAGGAATGGCCTGGCTGGACACACAAGCAACAGGAGAACCTCAGTACTGGCTGCCTGCTCTCTTTACAGAGCTGTACTCCCAGGAAATCACTCCAGAAGAAGCCAAGGAGGCAATACCTTGACTGCTCCATGTTCTGTGCCTGTCTATAGTTCTTCTTGTGAGGTTATTTGCATATCACCTGCAACACAGGGACAGTGGACTTGAAATAAAGGTGTCTGACTTGAAAAGTTTAAGAGGATGCATTCACACTTGCTTACCTCTGCATTTCCTCCTCGTTGTGGATGGAAATGCCACTTACCATCACAGACAACCGACTGCCACAGCAAGAGGAAGGTTATCTAAGCTGCTACTGGCAACTGCAGCCTGGGAGAATACAAACGGGACCCTGGGTAAAGAATCTTGGGAGCCAGCAGCGATGCTGAGAAGCTGGTCTGTAGTCCTCTCTCTCAAGGAGTTGTTCCACTAAGGAATACCACAGTCTAGATTCTGCCAAAACAAACTTTATTGCACCAAAAAAAAAAAGATCTTATGTACAATAGTATATAAACAAGTATCTTAGAGTGACTCTTGTGCATATATTTTCAACTCAATTAGGTCTAAAAATCTGTTGCTAAAACATCTCTGCCTAAAGCAGTCAGTTGAGGATTGTCACTTTGAAATGGAAACATTCAGAAATGGTAGGACAGACAACATTAGAGCTATAAAACTAATACTTCTCTTTTACAGCCACATGCTAGTTATGTGAATAGTGTCCACGATAAGGCATTTTCTTGTCTCGTTGTATCGGTGGATGGTAACGCCACATGCATCACAAACAGATTTCAGGACCAGCTCTGCCTTCAGAAGGCAGCAGAGCCACAGCTCTACCCACAATGCTACTGAATGGTGAAAAACAACGTGGCATTTACAATGGGATTAGAGAGGCAGTGAAGTGGCACACGGCTCTCAGGAGACCCTGCTGCCTCCCTGGGACCTCCTTTCGAGGTGCACACTGCTCATGTATTCTCATCTGGTGGATGGGTTGAGTGAGTCCTGTGTAAGTTCAGCTTTCCCTCAGTGGAAGACAGAGTTTCAGTCTAAATCAAGCCAATGACCCAGGGGAGTTTGCTTGCTAAAGGAAAATAAAGGTTCCCAAGTTGTTAAGTGGCACCTGAGGGATTCAGGAATGTTTCCACCTCTCAGAGCTGTGCAAACAGCAGGGTGCAGGCTTCCAAGTTGTGCAAGGGTTACAGAAACCAGAGACTGGGAAGTCAGTGGCACATGGGACATTGCCTTTCTGCACAGAACACAACAGGGGTCTTTGGGACCCTCTCTCTGCGCTTCTTTTAGACCAAAGATGACCACTGCATGTTCTCCCACTGCCATCAGGAGTCTAAAACAGGGCCCAGCAGGGGGGAAGGTGTTTAAGGAGAACAGGAGAGGGCGCTGGACAATGTGCAACTTTGTGCTTAGCTTTCTATCAAAGCTCCTGTCAAATGAATCATTAACAACCAAATGAAAAGTAGATTGAGCTCCAATCCACGGTCACCTAGCTCCTTTACCTGGAGAAACGGATATATCACCTCCACCCAAGGAATACAGCTTTGACATAATGGCACTTGCAGCCAGCTGACACCCCTCCAAAAGGGTGGCCTTCAATCACAGTAAAAAGCTGCTGTTTAAAATGGTCAAATACACTGAAGTGCTCAACTTCACACACTCGGCTGCCTCGTCCTCAGCCAGGTTTGGCAAAGGGATTTGTTGGTAACAAGGCCTCTGACAAAGTGGCTTCCTTGGCTAGAACTGCCTCTTATTCTAGCATGGATCAGAGTAACAGCAGGGCAGTGGTGGCAAGAGGAGGAAGGGAGGAAAATAAACCATGACTGACTAGAGGTGGGAAGCAGAGTACTCCAGTGAAGGGAACAGTTATCTCTATAGAGTGCTAAATGCAAATCAACACCTTAGAAAACAGTACACAAACTGGACTTCTTAAGTGCTCCTCCCATCTCTTGAGCAATGATTTCCTCCCCCTCCCCAAAACACCAGGATGAACACACCTGCACTCGGTAGATGGATTCTTGCAGTGTCCACTTTCCATCTGCCCCTCTGCACCTGAAGTCACCCAGGGCTTGAGTAAAGCTTTCAGGAAGGAGCCCAGATTCCACCACTGCTCTTTATCTTTGGTCTGTCTAGAACAGTGTCTAGAAGAAAGACATCAGGTAGCTGGGCTCCACAGAGCAGAGAGGCTCCCAACCTGCACAACAGGGTTTCACCAGTGCGCAGGCCCTGGCATACCCTGGACTCATCAAAGCACTCCCACAGCTCCCGCTCCACGTTCAGCACGGCCCCAGGGAAGGGCTCACTGTCTAGGAACAGAAAAGCTGCAAAGAGGATTTGCAGTCTGGATCTCATTCTTTAATCAAATTGAGAGAAAAAAAAAAACCTAATAATAATAATAATAATTAAACAACCAGTGTAGGTGTTTCCAGAAAATAACCTGATGCCACATGCTCTGGCTTCCTAGCATAGTAAGTACCTTTACAAGTAGCCTGTCACAAGCTTGGCTTTGTCTAGCATGAAGTCTTCTCATTCAGCGTTCTCCACCAGAGCAGTAAAAGGAGACTGAAGATATCCCACAGTTTTCTCCGCTCTGGCCTTGGTTTGGTTGTCAAGTCTGTCAGGGGTACTCGAGTGTGAAGACAGAACATCCCCATGGCTTGGCCTCTCCACCGTTAACACAGCTCTAAGCTTTAGGGCAGCCCTGAGTGTCTGTCTCTGTCTCAGAGGAGCTGCTCTCAGAGTCTATTTCTGTGTTCTCCTGCTGATGTTTCTCATGCACCTTCTGCCGAATTCCTTGCAAACGCGCCAATAGGGACTGATAGTCAAAGTGGCCTCGTTTCTCACCAAAAGGGTCCTGGAAGAAAACCAGAGATAAGCCTGTTATCACGGAGCAGCAACCTTCCTGCAAGAGGCAGAAAGAAAGCTCCAGAAAACCATCCCTCAGCACCTCAGGGAGCTGAGCACAGCACCACCATCTTCATAAACCCTGGAGAAAGCAACTGAGCCCCAGCTCCATGAAGAAGAAACAAGAGTGGGCCGCACCTGGCACCCCTCAAACTTCACTGCATGGCTTTTAGATCAGTAGTGTATGCAGCTGTAAGTCAGGCACACACCTTCCTTATGGAAACTTCTCGCTCCAGACATGAACCCTCCTGCTTTGGGAGCGCTTTCAATTTCTGAATTACAGCCAGTGATGGCACTGACAGGAGAAAAAGGGTTCAGAGACACGAGATCATTAAAATCAACCACCTCCATCCTTTCCTGGAAGTGGATTTTCTCAATGACTCAGACAAGAGGTGGCAGATGAGGGAGGGAGACATGTCTGTTCACATGCAAATAGCTCGGCAATCTATAAAGTCTACTTTCCTGCAGCAACAAGCTCCTGTATTGAACCTGTCTACATGTGTCTGCCGTGTTGTCACTGCTCCTCCAACTCTTTCCTCCCCTAGTAGCTTTAACTCAGTCAACCACTTGCAATGGTACCTGACAGAACAAGAAGCAGCAGAGAAATGTTCCTATCTGCTGCATGAGCAAAGAAACCTCAGAAGAAGAGAAACTACCAGTCACCACGGGGAAAGTACTGCAGTGGAGTTCAGTAGCCACCAGCACTGGATAAGCTACACGTGCCCTCCCTGCTTAACACCAAATCCACATGAAAGCAAACTGTATGTACTGGTTCCACTGCTGAAAGAAGAACCTGCCTGCCTGGAGAGTGTCTGAGGTCCAGCACTCAGCCTTGGAAACACTGCACGTGTACTCTGAGCCTGGGGATGCCCACAGGAACGTCTCAGGTCTCAGTTTCATGGAGGGTTCAAAGTTGGAACAGGCATTTCACAGAAAATACCCATGTACTCCAGGAGCTACACATTGTTCTTTGTCTCTAAGGATGCACCCTCATCTAAGGCAGTGTGTTATCAACAAGACAATCATCTCCACTCACCTGCATTGTTTGTCCTTGGAGATAAAGTCTCTCTTTACACACCCCTTCATAGAAGTCATAGTATTCCATGAAGGATTTCTCCATTACACCCCTGAATGCAAGGAGAGAGCAAACAATCAACACAAAATGACAGTGTTACAACAGTCACATCATCCAGGGCCACACCACCCTACTGAACTCCAGTTTACACAGTCAGCATGGACACCCAGACAACTACCAGGGTACAGCGAGGCAGGACAGAGAGTGAAATGAACCACAGCATCACTGCAGCTGAAGAGATGCTGCACGTGCTCCCACCGCAGCTGTGCTCCCCTCCCTCTGAGGGGGTTTCTCCCCCTCCATAAGACAAGGCACATTTATTCCCCAACACAAATGTGAGGATGCTGCCATTGTACCCAGTAACACAGCCTTTGTCAGTGCTCAGCCCCTGGGTACCACACAGATGCAGGAATTCACATCAGGGAAACATAACTGACTCTTTGCTGGAGCGGCCAGAGTTAAAGACTTGCTCTTCCCAGAAGCAACTCTCAGGAGCCTGGGAACAGCAGCCAGAGAAGTTTATCCTGCTTCCCACACCCACTTTCTTATGCTCCCTCCATGCCTCTCTTCCATACCGTAGTGGCTCAGGACAGGGACACTTTCCTTCCAGCATGTCACACACTGCTACTCGGATGGTCTCGTGCCGAATGCATTCATTGTAGTTCTTGCTGTCTCCAGGGTGTCTCTCCTGGAAAGAGAATTTAGGCCAGTGAGTCCACACTACTGCAGTGCCTCTTCATCCCTGCCTGATGAATCTCACCAGTGGGTGATCCCACAATGGTTTTGTCTGCTCTGTGTATGCTGGGCTCAATTTACACTGCAAGTGAAAAGCTGGCAAGATTCTACATGTCTCCAGAGGTCAACTGATGGAGGCAGCACAGCAACCTGCCTGTTTCCAAGATGCTGGAGACCATGAAAAGCTGAGCAGTGTGGTGCCTGCAATGACAGCATGGCCCACGGAAGCCATTTCAGGAGTCATGTAGCAGAGAAATGAAGAGCCCTCCCATCTCCCCGGCAACTTCTCGAATGCCTCATGTTCTTCAGTTACCTTACACATAGGAAAGCCAAGCAGCCTCTGGTTCAGAGCTGCCTTACAACTCCCCCTCAAGCTCTGACTGGAGGCACAGCAAGCTGGACAAGAGCCAAGCAAAATAACCTATTTTTGTCCCCATTCCCAAACTGGGATTTGCCACCCCCCAAAGCAAGGTGTGGGGGGAAGAGCCCAAGAGCTGCAAGCCCAGGGCTGAGCCGCCTTCCACTCTCACCTGCTCAAAGCCAGGCTCGTTGTGATAAGGGTTCTCAGTCATCAGAGACTGGATGGAGATGAGGACTGAAGAGATGCACTGCGCTGGGCTCCAGGCAGGCCCGGTCCAAGTGCTGGGCATCAAAACAGAACAGCAGCATTAAGGAGGCAGGACTGGCACCATCCCTCCAACTATCACAGAGCAGAAAGCTTGGGAAACCAGGGCTGTCCCTCACAGGAATGCAACAGGAAGAGAAAGGGCTGCTACAGATACAGAAAGCACTGGGCATGGAAGAAGTTTTCAGGGTCCACGTAATTTATTCTCTCAACTAAAGCAGTACTTTAGCTTGAGTGAGGCAGGAGGGGCTGGTGAACCTCACCCCACTGCATCACACATAAGGAAAAGCAGTCTTTCTAAGCATTCCACAGGGAACTTTGAATGCGTGGCTATCATCTGACACAGCAGCCTCCCAGGAGTCAAACCCAACAACTTTCCAGCGCTGAAATCTCATTTTCAGTCTCAAAGAAGACAACCACTTGTTGAGGCTGTAACACACAGCACAAGGACGGCCATCAGAAGCACTCATGGATGCTCTGCTATAGGAATACGGTGCCTGTTTCATACACACAGAGTAGCAAAAATCCTTTGCACAGAACAGCATAAGCAGAAAAAGCTGTTCTGCTGCTTGCCCTTAATATCCTACTTCCAGATACAGACCTGCCTCCCTGTGAGCTGAACAAGATTGTGCTGACCCACATATGATCCTCCTAAATCCTTTCACTCAGTGTCCTCTGTGCTCCCCATTTTTGCTAAGGCTGAGGCTCTGTTCACTCTTCAATAACTCAGCCTCCATGCTGGGGGGAGCTACAACTGCATGAGCAAGAAGGCAGCTTGTGTGGGGGCATTCAGACCCCCAAGATACACGTGTGCAATACACACCTCAGTGCCCTGCAGGCACTGGCATCCAGCTCACTCCATCAGGAAGCCTCCTCCACTGAGGAAGATGCTTCCCAGCACCACGCAGCCCTCAACCAGCCCTGAGCCGGTATGTATCACCTGATGGTATCAGCTACTCAGACTTTGGTGTAAGAGGTATATGCCCAGCACTGCTGAAACCATCCCAGCAAAGGCAGTCTTATAACCACCTTAGAGCAGGTGAAGCCATCGCTGCCCCTTCCTCACCTGGCTGCTGTTCCTACCTCTCTGCAGCAGAAAGAACCTGGCACAGCCCAGCTGCACCTTTCAGGAGGCTCAGCAAAAGCCTTTCTTTCCTGGCTGGGGTTGGGAATCCCCCACCACAGCCAGGGATCCTCTGCCAGAGCTGCAAGAGCCATGCAGTCCATATTTAAAACTCAAGCAGGTGAATAACCAGCACTGGCAGCAGTGGAGCCTGTTTGAACAGGCAGCATGGGAGCCGTGCTTGTAAATCATTACACCCACTGCTCAGCCCCACATACTATGCGTAGGTGGAAGCCCAGAGCACTCAAATGGCTCTCAAGGAAGTTTTTAGCTTTTAATTTTATTTATTTCAAACCCACACAGAGAGAGGAAATGAAACCCACAAACCCCTTCATTCAAACAGCATTAAAGACCAGGCGGCAAAGCGCAAAAGCAGTGCTCGGTCCGAGGCTCTGCAAGGGGAAGCAGAAAAGCAGCAGCATCCACTGAGCTTTGTGCTTCCCCCGGTCCCTTCTCAGGTGCTTTTAAAGACAAGTTAAAACTCAGTAGAGGGATTTGTGCTGCTCCACAGCTCTGATTCCGCACACAACTCCACAGAAGCAGAAAGGTGCATCCAAGCACACATCTGGGGCGAGATGAGGGCACAATGTGCTGAGAAGGATGCGTGAGGCAGAGCACAGCCTGACTTCCCATCAAAACAGCCAAAGGCTCCTCTTACCCTAGAATACTCAGGCAGACTTTCCCATTGCGGTAGAAGTTGGGGTTAAACCTCACTGTGTTATTTCCCGTTGTCATCAGTTTGACCCTTGGTGGGTGGATGGGATAATCTGGAGGACAGCGAAACAGGAACAAGAAGAAACCCCCTTCATAAGGCGTGTCAAATGGGCCTGTGATCAATGCATGAATCTGGAAAACAAAAGCCCATCTTGCGCACCACTTCAACACTGTGCAGCACCATCCAATCCTCCACAAAGCCAACCGACGGCAAGAAACCTCCACCCCGGCAGCAGCACGGAGGGAGGCAGCATCTTCCACAAGCATAGGCCATGTGCAGGCCATGCTTCCCCCTCCCTCCTTCCCTTTGCTTCCCTTCTCCTCCCGCTGCTGCACGCATCCCTCCCCTCTGCCGCGCTCCATGTGCAAAGCAGGTTTCCAATGGTGAGGCTTGGCCAGAGGCCACAAGAGCTGCTTCCTCCGGACTGTCCAAACCAGACTGAATCCCAGTCCAGGTGCTTAAAGACTTCAAGTACGCAGGAAAAGGAATTTCACTCATTTCAGAATAAAGGTAAAAGCATCCCACCCCAGCAGGATTCCTGCCAACACAACAGCATTCCTCAATTCCACGGTCTCGTGCTCATTTGGTCTTCTCAAAGCCAATCACTGCATTTCCTCTGCCAGGATCCAAAATTAAGACCCTATTGTCTCCATGCTAATTACCCTCAAAGATCCCAATTGCACAGCAGGAGCTCTCTACTCCCTTCATGCTATTAAGGAAGCTCCCTCCACAAGTGATCCCAGCAGCCTCCTTCCATAAGCCTCCCACCTTGCCAGGGTTTCGGCTGGAAGCCCTATGGCTGCTGTCCCACAGCCCCACACTTCTGTTGAAGGCTGTTTTGGCACATTCAGCTGCACACGGGGAGGGAAGGCAGAGTAAGGGGGAGCTGGCCCTGCACAGACACTCCCTTTGTGCTGCCTCCAAACCCAAAGGGCCCCAAGTCAGGCAGGTGCTTCCATGGGAGGAATCCTTGGTGTGCAGCAGAGGAAAAGCTATGCCACCCCACACATAGGCACACACGCAGCACAGCCAGCGCAGGTGGCACTGGCTGGAGAAGGGGCAGCTCCAGCCAAGAAATACACAGGATCAGGAACACCATTTGAGCAACCTCTGCCTCCCCACTCACTACTGGAGTAACTGGGAATACACACTCCTGGAAAAGGCCAAGAGCCAGGATGGGAAGAACCAGGGCAGGAGAGGCCGTAGCCATACCTGTGTCCCTGGAGAGCAGCTCTGCTGCAGGGTGATGTGATGGGAGAGGCTGCACAGGGCAGACCTGGTACCTGTGGGAGTCCAGCTGGCAGCTCCACAGCAGGACAGGGACGCAGGGACACATTGCTGCCAGCTTACACAGTTCAGTATCTCCACAGGTAGGGCAGGGATGCTCCAGCACCACTTGGTGCTGGTGGATGTTTCTCACTTCCAGCTTCTCTGAGAAGCCCCCCACGGCCAAGAGCCTTCCACTGATCTCCCTCTTCTTTGAGCTGCCCTACTGACCGTTTTCAAGGATCAACAGGATGAAATAAGCTGGAGCAGCACTCCACTGGTTCACAGGGCCACTAAAGCTGAGCTGGCTCTATCCGTGGAAGCTCCTCACGTCCCTGTGACAGGATCTCTCCACAGTTTCCTTGAGAGCTTCCTCCCATTTTAAACCAGCCCATCTCAATGTCACCAGGAAGACTGGAGCCTCATTATGCTCTTATGAAACTCACCCTGACTCCTCCCAACACATTAAGGGAACACTCCATGCAGGCAACCCCTCAGAGCAGGCATCAACAGCTATGTACAGAGAAGGGAAAAGCTGAACCAGCTCCAAATCTTCTCTTACCTTGGTCATGTCCTGGGGATCAGGCACAACAAACATTCCCGGGGGCGGCTCCTTGTAAATGGACATGATATCCCTGAACAAAGGAAACAGGAATTAGTCAAGATCTCCCTTGGTGCTCATCAGCCCTCGAGGCACTGAACCTTCTGAATGGTAGGGATGCAAAAGGATGCACTTTTAAAATGGGAACCTGCAGAGAGGGGTAGGAATTACTCTTTGGCCACTGCCTGGTTTCTGGCTGAGCTTCTTCATGTTGTCCCTCAAGAGCTGAGGAATGTCCCAAGCACAAGCAGCATTCCAATGGAGCAACGTGGGAGGCACCCGACCAAGCACACCTTGACTAACAGCCTCGGGTTCAGCTCCAGCACACAGCACCTCACCCGGAACCTCCCCTAAAGCAGCCGGTCAGAAGCGCTCCGAGGTGAGGTTTGTTGGTTAAAGGAAGACCTTTCCCTCCCTTTGCTTTCCCTCTTCACACTCAGCCTATTTACAGATCCTTTTCCTAACCCCAGTCATTTGCTGTCCCCACACATGCCATGGTTCAACGGCCTTTGAGATGTTTCTGCTCTGAGAAACACGGCTTTAGTCTGACAGCGGGCTCAGGAGCAGGTTGGATGCACGTACACACACAGAGCTTCATCCCCATGGCCTTGTCCCTTTAGGAACTCAGACCAAGTGAACCGAAGAACAAGGAATCACCCATCACCTTTCATCACCCCCTCATCCTCCCACAATCCCAGCTCCACTGAGCTCTGGAATAAGCTCCCACTCGACCTTCCCATTTGGGAAGCAATCCCGGCTCAGAGAGGTTTCAAGGTGAGAACAAGTGAGAGCAAGAGGGGAGCCTGCCCTTCCTGCCACCGTTACAAGGTTAGAGCTTTCAGTGTTTGCATTGGAAACCACCCCACTACCCGCTGCTGCCTTTGGAAGACGACAGACAAGCTCCAGACCAAGGATGAGCAAGCGCCTGGCAGGCAGGGATACTTGCTCCAAAGGAAGGGGAAGGACTCGTTGAACCAGCGCCAGCATTTCAACAATCCCTGGCCGTGTTCAACACAGCCTTGGGTGCCCTGGTTTAGCGTGAGGTGTCCCTGCCCACGGCAGGCTTGGAACTGCGTGATCTTCATGTCATTTCCATCCCTCACTATTCTATGGTGCTATGCTGCTTGTTCTAGCAGAGACTATCAACACATCAGGTTTAACTACACAAGCAAAGAGGCAGGGTGGGTAGGGCGGGCAGGAGGACTGCTCAGAGCAGGTTTAGTACAAACACCTCGTGTTGACAGGGACTGGGAAGCTTCCCTCCCCGCTAAGAGCACCTCCGAGGGGATCCCGGGGGCAGGATTGGAGCCACGCGCTGAGCTCGGCTGCCCAACGCCCCACAGCAGCGGGCAGGGAAGGAGAAGGAGCCCCCGGATACGGGTACCGGGGTTTGGGCAGGGCGAGGGGGGAGGCTCCATCCTCACCCAGCTCCCGGGACAAGGAGCATCCTGGGGCTCGATGGAACGGGGTCTGCCCCAGGAGAGCCGCGGGATAACGGGACACACCGGGGCCTGTCCCCAGCGCCCCAAGGCCGCCGGTGCGGGGCCGGTGCGGCCCAGCGGGCAGTTACCGCCGGGAGAGTTGCGGGGATGAGTCCCCCCCCCGACACACCGGGGGTCGCGGCCCTCTCCAGCCGCACCAGGAGCCCCGGGGCCCAGAGGCTCTCACCGTTTGATCCGCAGCAGGCAGGCCGCGCTGGGCCGCTCGCTGTCCCAGTCGCCGCTAACCGTAGGGTCCCAGAATGCGGAGTGCGTGAGCAGCGCGGCCCCCGCGGCCGCCGACGCCGCCG
>JASSUY010038727.1:7046-41232 GCA_032466535.1 Forpus xanthops
TGAGGACACCAGAACTGCACACAATATTCCAAGTGAGGTCTCACGAGAGCAGAGCAGAGGGGCAGGATCACCTCCCTTGATCTGCTGGTCACGTTCCTTTGGATGCAGCCCAGGATGCAGTTGGCATTCTGGGCTGTGAGTGCACACTGCAGCCAGCTCATGTTCATTCTCTCATCAACCAACACCCCCAAGTCCTTCTCCTCAGGGCTGCTCTGAATCTCAGCTCTGTCCAACCTGTAGCTGTGCCTGGGATTGCTCCAACCCAGGTATAGGACCTTGCACTTGGCATGTAAAGAACTACACTTGAATTTCTCTCCTAGAAGTCTCTTTCTAAACATATTTCCTTCAACCCTTTCCTGGAAAAGAAAAGCATGCTTCTCTGTGACAAGTTTTCTTCACCTGCAAAGGAAAGGTTGTGTTTGCCCCGGCTTTAAATTGCTCTGAAATGACTCACTGAAAGTGAAGTGGTTCCCTACATGAAAGAGTCTTGGGAAGAAAGCAGCTAAAATGCTGTAACCTATTTCCACCTATTTTAGGACTCTAGTTCTGCTAATGCATGTGTCCCCTTTGTTAATGTCTACATGGAGAATAGAGTGGTTTACGCTTGAACTTTAGTACCTGAAAGTGAGAACAGTGCAGCGGCAGTCACGTAGCAGAAATAATCATACCCACCCTGTCTCTGATTGTTAAGTACTCCAAAACCAACATGATACACAGTAGGTTTTCTCTTGGTACACAAAAGGTTTGCCTAGCAAAGCAATAGTCCAAATCAAAGTTGTCCTGGATCAACTCAACACCAGCTCTCTAACCCGTATAGTTCTGTTATCTGAGCTATTACCTGCGCTGTGCCCGTGCCTATGCTGTTCTAATTAGAAGGATAACAGAGCAGTGTGACACCGCTAACCGGGAGACTCATGTTTTAGTTGAATACACAAATTAGCTTTGAAGTTTCCTGCAGTCCTGAAGGTTTGATGGTAATTTTCCACTTCTGCATAGGCTTATCTGCATTTTGCAGGACAGTTCAGCTCTAATCATTTCTCAGATATTGCCAATCTGTTATCGGTTGGGTAGAGCCACCAACTTGGAGAGTTTTTAATATTACTGTGTCTGTTGTCTTTAATGGGTATCTGGGAGCTGGTCCCTGGAGACTGAGAATAGATAGTCCAAAGCAGAAGAGGCATTAAAGCATCAGTCTGAACCTGATAACCACCCAGGTCAAGCCTGCAGAAGGCTGTAGGCAGCCAAGCAGGTGTACAGCATCTGTCCATTAACGCATTACGGAGCATTTCTTACCCCAGCCTTGTTTTTCCATTTCCCTTTGCTGCACAAAACACGCTGGTCTGTTCAAGCATGAGGGATTGTGTAACCCCTGGTTTTGGCAACAGTTAGAGACATCTATATGTGTTTACCAGAAATATCAGTTGTATGAACAGCTTTTCCTTTGGTTACTGCTATTGGAAAATATAGGAGCAAATTGTGAATAACTTTGGAGCATAAATTCTCTGGATGTCTCCTCTCCTCAGCCGGGTCCTGTTTTCATTACAGAAGCTGGCAGAAAGCTTTTGCTCCTTGGTGGCTCTGCTGTGTTGAAATGCCGGCTCTATTACCAAGCAATTAAAAATATGGTGCCTCTGTGACCTGCCTTTCATTTGTTTGTGACACTGAGGTTTTTCAGGTGCTGGGCAGTGTCCCTTCTCCCTCAATAAGGAGGCTATAGCTCATCATGTCACAATTTCCTTTGCTTTTCCATACTATCCCAGCTGACTCAGTCCCAGCTCTTGATCTGTTTGTGCATCACCTCACCCAACAAGCCTTGCTGGAGGTTCACTTTTACAAGGCATCACCAGACTTGGATCCCAGGGCTCCACTACATTGCTATGGTTATGCCACTGGCATATGTGCCTGTGACTCAGGGCATGTCATCTGTGTCCCCCCTGCCCTGCAGCTTCATTTTCACCTCCTCCAGCTCTCTGTTGCTTCCTTTGAAGGTTCATTCACTCCATCTGATGCTTCTCTTGCTGCCCAAGCCCTGTCTGGCCTCACAACAAATAAAGTCCCTTTCTAGATCTCTAGTCACAGCCTGCATCTCTCCAGAGCACACACAGAAAAGCTGTTTCCTTGCATTCCCTTTCTTTGTCCCTGCCTCACTGTCCAGTGAGTTTTCACATCATAGAATCCCAGACTGGTTTGGGTTGGAAGGGTCCTTAAAGCTCGCCCAGTTCCAACCCCTGCCGCTAGAACAGGCTGCTTCAAGCCTATGTGTCCATCCTGGCCTTGAGCACTGCCAGGGATGGGGCACCCTCACAGGGAAGATGGTGGAAAAAGTCCCACAAACTCACAGTTCCTCCTTCCACAGCAATGTTAACCAGCTGCTGTCACAGCCCAGGTCTCGTTTGTCAGCTAAGTTCCTTGTCCAATTGATTATTTCACTAGCCTTGCTGTTTCAACAGCCTTATTGAAGTTCATGTAAATCATATCTCCAATCTCCCTCCTATTCTCTCTTGCTGTCCCTTTCACAGAGATAAGAATCAAACATTCATATTGATCAGCATTTAATGCCAGACACAAAGGAAAATCTGCTTTCATGTCATATGAAATATTAATGAAACATTAATGAGGGCAAAGGAGCAGGCTGCAAAGAGGATGGCCAGCTCATCTCCTCCCCCCTGCTCCTTTAACGTTAGTAAGATGTGCCTTATGCAGTGGTCTGGGCTTTCAGCTGCATTGAGTTTTGGATTTCAGTTCTAAGTCCAGACTTGGAAAAGTCAAGGGACTTATCACCCGAAAGGATGACTGAGAGACCTTAGGTCTCTGTGGACACAGGATGGTTCCTCAAACACTAGTGATCTGAATTTTAACATCAATCATACTGTCCAAGTCAGGCGTGTGAAACTCTTTCAGAGGCCATGCCTCATTTAGCTGGACATTTACTCATGTTCTGCTCTGTATTCCCCATAAAGTATTATCATATTTCCAATGGGGTAGACCAGTGCACCGAAAGCAGCAACTGAGCTCGACTAGTCAAAGGGACTTTGGCAGCTGAACCCCCACTTTGATTTTGGATAGGCATCAGCTTGCTTGAGGTTGCTCATCAGGAAACTCAAATGCTGAAAGCAGCTTCTCATTATTCTCCTATTAGCTTGCAGCCATAGTGAGGGAGTAAAGGATGAATTCAGGTCTAAAGAAAAGAATCAGAAAGTTAAATGCTCTTAAATCTGTTTGGGGATTTGGAAATAAGGAAGGCAAAGTGATCTGTAAAACTGTACTTTGATCTGATTTATAGCTACAGCAGGGAGATCACATCTGAGCTGCAGCAAGACAAGCAGTCTCACTCTCCACTCTGTAATCAGGGATAAAGCTGAGAGAAAATAGAAGGGTAGGAAAAAATGAGGAATAGAAGAGGAATACAGGATGAGAAGAGCAGAGGACCTAAAGAGAGGATGAAGAATACAAGCATAATGAAAATTGCACCTATAAAAGACCCGTGAGTACTATGTCTGTTGTGAGATTAGTTTGCTCTGTAGGTTGTGGAACAACTCCACCAGATGGACCCAGCTACTTTGGATATACAAAGGCATTGCTGAATGCACTTTCGGTGTTTTGGATTTGATGCTCTCCTGGGTTACACCTGATTTTGATGTGGTTGATGTAGTGAGTGAAGAAGCCGTACTATGAGAGCAATTGTCAGCTAATAACAGGATGCAAGAAAAATAGGGCTAAAAAGATGATGGGAGCCACCTAATCTGGAGATCTGTCATTATACTTCAAACATCAGGTCTTGTTAGGAAAAGAAGCTACACTTAGCCCAGGTTGGTATTTTGTCATGAACTTTGAAGATGCTTCTGTGTTTATCAGTATCTTCTGATTGTTTGATCTTCAAGTTAAGCATAGCCCCTGCTAGATTTATGGTTGCTGAAGGAAAGAGGAGCAGAGTTATATATCTACCATGCTACGGAGTAACTAGAGATGCTGCAGTCTTCTAAATCATTATTGCTTATTAGGAAAACTTGTATTTTCACTGCTGCTGGATGACAGCTCGTTTTAATTTTGCTTTCTGAGGATCTCCTCCATCAATGACCTGCAGTCTCTGTAAGCGGGAATATAAAGCAATTGACATGAAATCAATATTAATTCAGGAGCATGTAGGGTTTTTTTTTTCCTCCTTTAACAACAGATACTCATCAGGGTGTTATGACTCGGCAGTCTGAAGCTGTTGAGCTTCCAAGATGAAGGACTCTGCAGGTTCTTGGGGGAATGCTCCTGAACGAGCACAGGCAGTGTCCTTTGGGCCATGGTTGCGTTATGTGCTCGAGCACGTACCAACATTAAACGTCAGTTTTGTGTCCTAAACTTCACAGCTGTTTTGCTCGAAGATTTATTGAGCAACTGCTTGGTTTGGTGAGTGTTGAGTAGCATGGATCTGGTTTGGTTTCATTTCATTTTAGAGAGGAGTGAATGTAGAGAAAAACAGAGGGTGGTTTTGGTCTTTTTGGTGGTGTTTTCTAAGCAGATCTGAAGCAGACTTTGGTACACTTGTAAACCTAGGATCAGGGCGAGGCTTTCTGACCATCCTAGCAGAGGCATTAGGGCAAATTTCATGGAAGATCAAGCAGATGTTGCTGGATTTTCTTGGAGTTTCTCCCCACATGCAAGTGGAAGGAATCCTAGGAATATGGGAGAGAAAAGTTGATGGCTGTGGATCTGTTTGGCACTGGAGTCACTGCAGGATATTGTTGGCTATGCTGAGAACTATTATGAACAGTTTCCTATTTAAAGACAAGAATACGGTATTTAATACAGATTTGAAGCAGATAACACTGGAAGGACTCCAAGAGGAACTTGCTGTGCAAAGAGCAATGAGCCAAGATGATTTCAGGAGCAACATCTGAGGAGGTGGAAGGGTAAAAAGACTGCACTGCAGATGTCAGGGGAAAACCTCCCAGTCTTTTATCAAGCACTAATCTAAACAGGCAGCCTTGTCAACAGCAGTTTGAGCTCAGGAGATCTGGGGTTTATTTCTGGTTTTGCAACTCCTTTTTTAACCTCAGCCTCAGTTTCCCGTGTTGAAAAAGACATTTGTGATACGATCTCCCTTTAAAGTGCACTTTTCATAGAAGGATGTAATTAAAATTTAGGACTACTTGTACCCAGAAAGAGCTTTTCCAATCGCTATAACCAATGGGGAAAAAACATCCATCATCCAAGAATGCAGGCACCTCTCTCATCAGTGCAAGGAAAGTGGTGAGCTGCAAGGCTGCCGTGCATGCCATGCCTCTGAGATGGAGGATTTTAGTTGCCAGGGCTGTTAATGTGACACCTTGAGTCAGGTATCTATAAGAAAGCAGTGAAAATGATGAATTCTCAATCTCAGGTGCTTGTTGAGTGTTCTTGTTAGAGACTGTTTCCAATGGTCCGTAGCTTTAGTCTGTTAAGAGTAATTCTGTTCATCCTCTTGGCTGCCCAGCAGATGAGCAAAATGACTGACAGCAGGAATATTCCAAAACAGGGGATATTAAGCAAGAGCACTGATGACTGATGTGTGCTGCTCTCCCAATGGAGTTATCACTCATGTGATTTAAGTTGACTTCAGTGACACAGTTGCCCTTGAGGATTTCTCTCCTCTGCAGAACCGTGTGCACTTTACTTGAAGTTCTGTAAAGAGCCATGCAGGGAAGATCTTCCCACTGTGGAGCTGCATTTACATCAATGTCACAGGCATCAGTCAAGGAGGGCTTTTTCAGTGACAGCAAATGTCATGAGGGTCCCAAGGCTTGCACTGGTTCTCTGCTGGCCGCTTGATCACAGCTAAGATCCTGCTGTCAAGCTGGAGAGTCCTCAGCTGGCCTGGGGTTGCCCTGTCCGAGAGTCCAAGACACTGTCTTACGCTGAAGGAGCAGGTTTGGATAAAGGGGAGTGAGACTGACTACCCAGATTAAGGCAATGGTGAAGACTGGGAAGGAGCTTTTGCTCTCAGATGTTTCCCACAGAAACCTTGCTGGCTTTCAGGACATGCTGCCCAATGGTTGCCTATGGTGCGGCTGACAAGGAACAGCTGTTCCTGCTGGAATGGCCAAGGCAAGGAGTAAATGCATCTTCCTCCAATGACATATGCATCAAAGCTTATAAATAGACGAGTAAAGTAAGCCCAGACTAGGAAGATGTGATGTAGCAGCTTCATTATCATATTTATGTCTTCCTAATTGCACTTCAGTGAGATCACTTGGAAGCCTATGATGGATTTCCGTATAATAGGATGAAGTTCTATTTGATCTTAAGCCTTTTTCGACAGGAAGATGAAATTAAAGGTGAGGATTGGAAAAGATCATGCAAATAATTGTCTAAATTTAATGCCCAAAGTATTTTCTCTTAATGGAACTTTCTTCCTGTAAATGTGTGCCCTATTTTGTAGAATTCACCTGTGCATTTATAACATGCTAAGGGAGCAGGAAGGTAACACCAAGGACTTCACAAGTTGGGTTGGCCATGTGCTAAGCAAAGCAGCAGTTATACATAAGGAAGTGATTAAAGGCAGGGTGCGAGGGGGAGAAATATGCCTCCTGCATAGATTACCATATTGACTTCAATCATGTCAATGTCTGATCTCAGAGGTCATCTTCAGCCTTGAAGTACTTTTGGTTTCCTTACTCGAAGTTGGGTTTAGTCACTGGTTATTTTGCGTGGCAGTTGTTAGGATTCATTCTTTGGGGATGATCACCTATTGTAACAAAGAGCTAAGGAAAAGGAGCCGGTCTTTATCATAACATGATAAAGCATGACACAGAGCTCTGGAAAGGATTGTTTTAAACTCCTTTGTGCTTGTCAAAGACTGACGGGCAAGTCTTGCTAACTCCAAGAGCTGCTGACAAGATTGAAGGTGTATTAGGAAAACTGCTTTCTCCTGGGCATGAAATTATTCCGACAGTCGCTAAGGAAATGTATTCCAGTAATCTACTGCCACTTCATGTGTACTGCAGAGAGAGCTGGAGATTGCTTCAGCAAAAAATAACATCTGCATTAATACTGTGTAAAATCATCAAAAATCAACCACTTGCTTTATTCAGCAGTCAGAAAAGCAAATTGCTGTAATTAATGGCTGTGCTATTTTTTGTATGGGTGCATGTTATTATTCTACCCATCTACAGATGCAGACATTGAGTTAGCAAAAAAAAAGGCATCTTAAGAAATCATCTTTTAGTTTGTATGCTTGTGGTTTGGTTTGTGTTGTGGCTTCCACACCAGCAGAATAGGTTTCAGCTGAGTCTCAGGCTCTGGACCACAAGCCATAGGTGATGCTCCCTCCTTGTGAAGCTGGTTTCAACAAGGTTACTGTTATAAAGGACTGCGGCCCTATGTTATGGTATAGTTCCCTTTTAGGAGTGCTCCATCTAGATATGCAGGAGAGCTGCTCTGAGAAGTCCTGGCCAAAGAGGTTTGTTTCTGGGGTGGTGAGTGATGGTTGAAGAAAATGAATAGGTAAAGTTAGAGGAACCATACTGAAAAGCCTTACACAAGGCTTTTTTATTTACTATTTGTCTTATTCATAGCTATGGTAAGTATAATTGCTAGAAAGATATGCAGCATTCTTGCTTTGAGCACCATCACTCAAAGTTAGTGAATAACCCATCTCTGGATCAGTTGCTGCCATTCCAGCTCCGTGCAAGGTCTGCCTGGGGTGCTGAAGAACTTAGAGCTGAACCCTGCAGTCTGCACTCAGAGTGCTGGCAGGGTGGCTAGCAAAGTTAAAACCACCTTGGCGTAAACCCACCAAGCTTTATCTTCCCCATAAATTTATCCAAGGACTAGGAATGTTTTAAGGCACATCAACCTAAAGAAGTTTTAGAGTGCGCTGGAAAAGAGCTATAGTGCTGCGATTTACAGCCAGGAACATTCACCTGGACAATAAGAATCCTGGTGCATTGAGCTGAAAAATATGCTGCAGTGTATGGTATTGGCTTGTTTGTAATAAAACACTGGCCTAGTACGTTTTATTGGGTTTACAGCATTTATTGTTTTGTTTTCAGAAATACAGTATGTAAGCAAAACCAGTAAAATAGTTTATTGCATAGTAATTGTTCAGGAAGAGAAAGACCTATCAGAAGAGGTATCTCGTAAAAAGTTTTCTGTGGGTTTCATGTTTTAGGAGACAAAATGGAGGAGATGGTTGAAGACCATCCTGAGTTCTCAATTGTCTTTAGTGGGGCTGGATGGAGAGTTTTTCATAAGGCCTTGGACAGTTGCCTATGGGCTTGATCAGTGAGAGCCCAAACAAGCCAAGAATGCAAAGCAGAAGTGCAATATTTACCACAGGTTATTTCTCAAGCCTTTATTAAAAGGTTTCAGGAACCCAGCAAGAGAGTAGAGTAAATCGAAGGACACATTGGAGACCAGACAGGGAGCGAGCAGCAATTTGACTAACAAGTGTTGCAGTTGGTGGCCAGCTGTGGTTCTCACACCCCTGCTTTTGGATTTTTCTCTCAGAGTGCTAGGTATAGAGTAATAATATTAGGTATATGCTCTTAAAGTCAAGTCTAGGCTCTGCAAAACCTTCCGTGCTTGCTCATCTCTTCTTACCTGAGCAGTCACATTAGCACAAGTGTGTGTGATGAAATAACAACTAGCCAAACAAAACAACCCACTACATTTCCTGAGCTTCCAAAGGTACAGCTGATTTCATTTTCAGAGGTACAGAACAGTCCTGGACCATGATCCCTAGCTTTGGACACGAGAGTTTGGACTATCAACCACAGAAGGACTATTTCTCCCCAAAGGATGCCTTTGAGAAGCCAGATCTCTTGAAGTATCTTACCTTTCACCCTGACCTGAATATGTAAGGAGGAGTGTTTGGTGCTTACTCTGTTCCACCTGCAGCCTTTCAGCAGCCTTGAAATGTTTGCTGTACCCCGTGTCCTATTTAGCCTTTCTATTCAGCTGTCTGTAATTGAGCAGCTCTCCTCAGCACACCCACTACAGCTTCATCCTTATACTGCAGGAACCAATTCCAAGCTATTATTGCACTGCTTAATGATCCCGTTCGGGCTGTTTTGGAAGAGTACTCCTTAGTGTCTCACCCCAGGGATTTAAATAGGCTCGTACATCAAGGCCAAGCCTTGATAATTCCTTTATTTTTGGTGGCATTTTAAATCACACAGAAACCAGGAGCTTCTTCAGAGCAGGGAAATGACTTCCTGCCATTAGGCAGCACCTATCGCCAACCGAGAACACTCTTGAAATTTATATTCTTTACTCTGGCACTTGCTCAGGTCTAGAGAATTAGACTGGGACAAACAAATCAGAGTTTTAAATGTTAATTTCTCATCAAAGGATTTGCTTTGAGCAATGTTTCAGTAGTAAGAGGTTGGGTTTGTGTGGGGTGGGGGTGTTTGTGTTTTTACTTAGTTTGCAAGCCTGTATTCAACTCCATATTGTTATTTCAGCCTGCATCTCTGAGAGCTATCACACTGAATCCATGCATTAACTTACTCTTCCCTATGTGCCCATATACTCCGCTTTCTTTCGTCTCCTTTTAAATTTCTTTAGCCTGTGAGTTAAGGACTCATGATAGTGTGGAGGGAGCAAACCACTTTAAATCTTTCAAGTCAAAATGAGAACTTTTCTTTTGAAGAAATAATCTGCATTATGGCAATAATGAGCAATTATCAGAAGTTGGTAGGATGTCAATAATCATGCTTCTATTGCTTTGTTCAATAGACATTAGTTGACATTGTCAAGAGCTCCTTTATATACTACTAAGATCATCCTTGTAAAAGGAACGATTTCCTGACCTTTTTCCTTTTCAAAGGGTTCTCACAGAGCACGCTTGTTCTACAGAGTAATTGTTGGGGGCACTCCTGAACTCCAGGTGCTTTCAGTTGAACCTCCAGCAGTGTGAAGTTCTTTATTTCCAGAATGTGAAATCCTCTTGACCCTTGTCAAGTGCTGTCAGAAATGATTATAGATGGATTTCTATGTATATATTGTTGCATAAATAGAAGCTTATCAGAAAGGCAGGAGAGGCTGATACAGCTCTTTCCTTGGAGGCATCTTTATGGGATTTGGAGCTTTCATTGCATAAAGGCATGAGGATTGTGCCTGAAGGATAAAATTGTCCTCTAGGAAAACACAGAGACTGAAAGCAGTAAAAAGAAGAATTAATGTCTGATAGATTTTATTCCATCAAAAAATCAGATCTAGACCTTAAATAAGATGCAACCAAAAGCTGAGAACAGTCTAAGCATGGACTTTGAGATTTGTTACACAGTGCAAGTATCCTAACATATTCATTACTCAATTATTGATGTAAGCGGAAATTTACTCACTGATACAACTTATTTATGAAGGTCTGTTTAAAATACTCAGCATCAGTACTACAAAGAGTTGTGCTGTGTTGGTTACTGATGGGACAATTTTGATCTATCTTATGAACAGTGGTGCAAGCAGAGCCGTAAGTTGCAGAGCCCAGTCCTGCGCTGCTGAGGGTATCAGCCATATGTGACTACAGCGCCCTGCCTCTCCCTGCAAATCTTTGTCCACCAATTCCACATGAGGTTCTCAGAGTACATTCTGCTTCCACATAATATCCCTCTGCAGCCTTGTTTGGTGACCCACTTTCCCCACTGTAGCTTTTCCCTCCTGGCCAGCCAGGAGTTGGTCAGGATTGCTGTGTGTCCCTATGGGCATTTGTCACATGGACATACAGTGATGAATAATGCACTGAACTCATTTAACTGTGCTTTCATTGCCAACACTAGGTCTTGAATTCAAGTACGTCTCTGGTCTTTTTTTGTATTCAAGTTGATTGAGAGGGTTTAACCATATACAATATTCAAATTGCTTTTATGCATGAAGAGATTTTCAAGAAATCAATGCACTCTTCAAGTAACATAATTAATACATGAACTGACTGCCCTTTAAAGGCACTAGTAATGCTTCTTACTAAGACCAATGCACTAATATTCCATTCAGTAATGGACTTTTTAAAAGTTAAATTCTTCATTGTTGGTATTTGAGTAAGACACAGAATTAGGCATGCGGGGCTGTATTTATTAGCAGAAAACTGATTATTATTACTGACCAATCTGCTTTTTAATGATTCAGCGAGCATGTTGGTTTTTATAGTAATGAATACTGGGCTCTTAATCAAATGATCTGACAAGTGTGCAATTTGCCTGGAAAATTATGCTGGACTGAAAGTGCTTTTGTGAAGAATAAAAAAGGGAAAAGAACCTATAAAGTGTTGGCATTTAGAGGAGAAAGAGACAAGCAAAACTGAAGGAACAACACTGTAATTCTGTCTATTGTCTATGCAGATATTAGGCCAAAATTCCCAGTTAGTGCCGGGGTTATATTATGCCCAGCTCAAGGCAAATTTCAGGTCTGATTTTGCTGTTTTCCACTGGAGGTCAAAGGAGCAGGAGCGTAATGTTGGTGCTATGAAAGACCACTGTGAAATCAGATGGTTGCAGTTCTGTTGTGCTTTGGTGGCACGTTTACCTTCCTTTAGTTAAAAAGGAAGTATTTGTTTTCACTTTGCGTGTTTGTCACATTTTTTACACACTCACTTGCCCTTAAGGCATCTTAATCTTTCTACCAACTTGATGTATTTTCCAGTACATACTTGTTTTATCTTGCTTCACACTCCTGAAGGATACCTTCTCCTGCATCCGAGACCCTGGGATGAAGGAATGACAGTGGATCTTGTGGGCTGCTGTTCAAACTCACCATGGTTTAAGCAGTTTCGTATTCTCAGAAAATGCCTGGCATACATCTGACACCAGGGATTGAATGGGGCTCCTTGGAGACTTCTGTTGACTTCAGTGGCCTTTACTCAGTCAACAGAGTCACTGTCACCAGTGACCTTTATCAGTGTACATCCTGAAAGATGAATATACTACTAAAAAATGCACCAAACCTTTCTCTTTTTTTTTTGATTTGCCTTTATTCTTTGTCTTTCTCCCTAGTCTGCTGTCTACGACTGAGTAGGTGGTACTATTGTATTTCATTCTGTCGATCCAGTTTTAAGTGGGTGCCCAGTTCTGGGGTTCAGCTTAAGAGGTCCTGGATACTTCCCAATCCAACTCACTACTCTATAAAGATAATAAATATAATCTATTTTTAAAAGACGGATGCCTGTAATTTATTTATGGAGGACTCAATTGTAGCAAACAGGTAAATAGGAAACTCCCTAGGGAGCTACTATTGGGGTTATATTCAAATCCTGAATTAATATGCTAGCTTTCGTCATGTGTTCTACATCCCCTGAAGTATTCGAATAATGAGTATCAGCTTGTGGAGGCCAGTCTCATGCTAAGAGCTGATCAAAGGCTCACTGAAGTCAATGCAAAGAGCCCCATTGATGTGATGGGTCTAACTTGCAGCACTGGGGTAATACTGTCCACAGCTTAACAGTGGTCTGTGTGTGTTACCTGGAGGAGCCACCTCTGTTGGTGTAAACTCTCTGAGAGTTAGGTATCAGAATTAATGAGAATTTCCACTGAAGCCATTGGAAATGGTTTATAAATGAAAATGTTGGAGGCTATAATTGCCTATTACAGCGGAGGACCGGGTATACCTGTGGTTTTTAATCCTTCCCTTGTTTCTCATCTTCTCCAACCAGTATGCAGAATACTTGGTTTTAGTATTTCAGGGTAACATTTGCTCTGGAAAAAAAATGTCATCATATATGACAGACAATGGAAACAAGGCATGAGGGAATTCTGCTTTCTTGTTCTTAAAGAACCAAATGGAGCAAGGAGGCAATTTCAGCTGTAGTCTCATAAACACCCTTACTTATTTTTCCTCTTAGGTTTGGTATTATTTTTCTATTGTGCACTGACCTCATACAAAAAAAGGGAGTATGAAGCTGATAGAGAATGAACTTTAGCAGTGAATCAATGTAGGTGAACTAACTCCAGAAGTAAAAGTGCAGTGGAGGGAAGCAATACTGCATTATTTTTGTATTGTCTGCAACACCTGAGCCTTGAGTATCACTTGGAAATACAAAAAATGTCCTTTTATCTACATTGTTAAACTGAAAGGATTCCTGCTCTATTTGCTCTTTGTCATCAAAAGCTGTTGTCTGTGATTGCACAGTATTTTGTATTGTCTTCTGTAAAACTCTGAAATGACTGTTTAGGTTGAATGCCTGAAGCCAGCACTAGATAAGCCAAAGCACATTGTATTTCCTTTCAGGACCTGGGAGACAGATGTGTCACTCAATAGCATCTTTTCTCTATATTACAATCACCAGGTGCTTTAGTGCTTTTGTTCCACAATGAGGAAAACTACTCTTTTTTTAACATGTCTCGGTGGTGTGGAATTTGGTGTAGAGAAACTGTAAAGTTTAAACCTATAATTACATCAAATTGATCACTGGTGCTGTATGTAGTTGACCTTCCCAACTAGTAAATAGCTCCGAAATATTCACTGTAACCTCCCCGCTCACAGGAAGAACTCCCACTGATGCTAGAGTTATTGTCATTATTGTAAAACCCGGGTAACTATCAAAACCTGTCTCTGTTATACCAGGAGCAACATCAATTCAGAACACTTGGTGCTCTGTGCTCTGATGATCTCACAGCCTAAAAAGAGAAGGCAGTCTTGAGTTGAGGTTAGAAGTATACCTGTGTTTTCCAATAATCCAGCATGAACATATGGATTTTTTTTCTTTAAAGAATGATGGAACACAGTCTTCAAATGTTATGATTCCCTGTACATCTTAATATCTTCTTACTCTTCAGACTCTATTTTTTTGACAGTAATAAATCAGTGACACAGTGAGCATTTCTACACAGCCTAGCCAGCAAAAAACAGCTTGGCTCCTCGAAGCTTTCAAGGCTGGACACCCCAGCCATTGGTCCTCAGATAGCTGTTGCCCCTGTGCTGAGAAACTATGGCTTTCTAGCTCAGGTTTAAATCACATCACAAAGTACAACTGTAACTGTCTGCCCTTTCATGGAGCGTTCCCAATATTTGCAGTTGCAGATGTGTGCTTTTATTGCAGTCTTTGTTAGGTGTTATCTGACTTGCCCAAGATTTCAGCAGAGGGAATTAGCTTGGGACCAGTCATGGAGAGATTTTAGACAAACTTATGCCTGATTTTGATGCTGGTGCAGTCTTCTGCAATCTGAGTCATTTCTTTCTTACCATAGTAGCTGCAGACTGAGTGTAATTCTGGCAGTTTAGTTCATTACAAGCAACGAGAAGAATGGGACCAGCAAAACCAAGCATCTGTCAAGATGCTTTGCTGAGGTAACAAATTTGAACACCTGAAAGTACCTTCAATACTATAAAACATTAAAAAGGGGCATATTACCTAAAGCTAGAACACTTTCAGCCTTGGGGTGGGGAGGATTCAAAATTAATCATTGTCTGGGGTAGACTAAATGAGCTCACGCTTTGCATTATGTATTATGAAGATCAGCTATCATTCTTTTCACTGTCACAGTTTTGGACATTCATTGTTTTGACACATCCTCAATGGGATGGCTTTCCAGTCACGAGAGTGGGACTCAGTAGAGAGCCTCACCAGCAAATACAGCCAGATTTTCTGTAACAGTGTTGATTATCTGCAAGTTTTGCAATAAAGTAGTAGAAATCAATAGGAACCAGAAGAAGGGAAGTTGGAGATCTAATAATTCTATTTGTGGCGGGTTGGTAACCAGGAAGATTATGGGAATTAATAGGTTTTTAACAAGGTATTTGTGTTGTTTTCACTGCGGAAGACATGAATGAATAAGAACATTGCCTGTACCATTCTTGGAGATGCTAAGCAGCTCTTATTTTGTTCCACGTTTCAGTTGTATTTTGAAAACTTTTCTCTGTAGTTAATGGTTTTGTCACAAAGTATATATTCGCTGTACTTTGCAAAGCTAACATCTTCTCCCTGAATAAGAACCTATTATGGCAATTAATATTTGCTGGTAGCCATGGAAATAATAACTTTTCTTGACCTAGCAAAGGTGTTCTGCTCTCCCGCACAAATTGGGTACCTCTGCTTTTTGGGTAATTTGCATGTTTCTGATTTAAATGATGCAATGCAGTTATTGCACTTACAGACATAGAGAAATGAGAATGGTTGTTCCATACAGAACAAACCATAGTCTTCAGATGTACACATATGTCACTCGCTGACTGAAATCAATGCTGTTTTGCTCACCTAAGGACAGAATCTGTCCCATGCACTAACTGGAAAAACCTGAGCTGGTAAAGAAACAATGGGACTTGTACAGAGAGAAAAACGTTTATAGCCTCTGCCATAAATATCAAATGTGAAAAGTTTATAATTTAAAGCTGCCCCAGGTCATTATAAATAATGAAATCCTCAATTATATGTGGTTTCTCCTTAACATAGAGCTATTTCCCCAGTGTTTTGTAAAAATCAGTCCACAGACTCTTATCATAAATGCACGTGTATATGCATAGATAAATACATGCATATAAAATCTCGTGGTTATAATTTACTTTGATTTATCACCATTTGTTTTTTGTCCATGTTATCACGTTGGGTTCTTTTTACTATATGATCTGCAGTAACCCAAGCAGTAAAATAAGATTTTCAGGTGTGGCTTCATTGGATTTACTCCCGTATTCCATATATATAATACAGATACATGAAGCAGTGCCAACATGAGATTTAACTAAAACAGTAAAACTGAATGCATCCTTTGCCAGGAGCCTTAATTAACCCTCATTTTCTCTTCCTGGGATTGTCACTAATAAGCAGTGACTACTTCATTATTATTTAAGTGTAATAACTGATTATTATTGCTTAATGATATGAATACTCTTATCTGGGATTGGTCAGAGCAATCAGGCTGCATTTCAGGTTCCTGAATGGGTATGTTTGCAAACATTAAGCCTGGTACATTTATATAGGAAGAGTTGAAATCCACATTTTATGAACATGCTGAGTCCTTTAAATTCCTTTTCTACAAACACGTCAGTTATTCCGGGAAAGGCAGTTGAACTTTCCTCTGACATGACTAAAAGCAACTTTGGATGAATATAGGCTTATTTCTTTGCTTCATTGCTTCTTCAGCTTTATTTGAAATAGGAAAATGTATATTGAATTAGGTAATAGGAGCTGTATTGGAAAGTCTTTGTCGTGCAGCAGGTGCAGAGGAGCAAGCTGAGTCAATGTGGCTCAGCTCATCCCACCTAATTTTGGGATATAACTGAGGCACACAACTGAACCTCATTTTGCCATTTGCCAGAATTGCCCTATGATGATTTCTCCCTCCTAGGACAGAAAAAGACATATTATTATCTGAAGAAAATCACCTCTTTCCCAAGCGGTCATGACCTAAAATGCTCATTTTCCTTTTCCACAAACCGGAAAACTCAACTCTATGGAATCATCCATCAGCCACCCTGCAGCCTCGCCTGAGAAAGTAGGTAAATTCTGCTCCTGCAGAGAGGCTCAAGCAATTAAATTCGTGAGCCCTTCCACGGAAGAGTTATAATGCTCCTAGATTTGTTTGTGGCTTTTTTTCCCTACCACACCTCAGCTTCTCTTGGACCCAGACAGGATTGACTTCCACTGGTCCGTGGTGCCTCTGGGACTGCCAATGGATGTGGTAAATTGCGATAATAAACTCGTGGCCACACATTTGGTATGAAATGAAGTGACTCTCCTCACATGAGCTGTCAGACAGAAAGGACTTTTAGTCAAAATCAATCTAAGTTTCAATTGGAGGCTTCAAGGTGAAGACTGTGAACTTTGGTACCTATTAAAGGCCCATGATGCCATACAAGCTTTCTCATTTTTAGCTAGAACAGTACTTGTACACTCCTGTGCTGCAAAAAGCATTGTTTCTATGCCAAAACTCCATAGCACCAAGTACAATAAATCCTGTATTTCAATAAGCTACCACCATCAAATTTGAGGTTTAATTTCTTCAGACCAAATTCTGCTCTCCCTTTCTTCCTTCGTTTAAAGCAATAAATGCTTTAAATAAACTCTGGGGTGAGTTTCTGACCCCATGGCAGTAAAATCCACAAAAGTGATCCAAAAATGATGTATTTATAACATTTCATTAGGCTCAAAATTACCTCTGTTCTTCTCATGCAAACTTTTAGGATTTTCTAAGGAAATGGCATCTTTTTACGCTCATTAAAACATATTCACCCTTAAGCTGTTGTCCTATTGAGCCCATGAGCTGAGGCATTGTGATCTTGAAAGACTTGTGAAAGGTGCTTGAATAAGAGCCAGTGAGTGCCCATGAGCTTTGTATGGCTGCACATACAAGAGTCTACACTGTACTTTGCATTGAATATTTCTCTTGAATGCCTTTTGCTTACACTTCAGTTTTAATGGAATTGAACACAACCCAAAACAAGACCTTTACCCAATGCTGAATTTAATGACCCTTTTAATACCAGTTGAGTTGGTTGCCTCCTCTCTCTTTGCTGTTCCCTGGTAGCTCTGGAGCATTAAATGTGTTATAAAGCTGTCTTTTTGGTACGGTCCACAAATTAAGCAAGAGGCACACAGAAGCCGTATACTCACCCAGCATGAAATCAAAATCTAATCAATGCAGATTATGTTAGATTAGCTAAGCAAGTCAACAATTAGCCAAGTTAATGTTACCTACCATGTCCTTCAGCACCGAACAGTTAAGGAATTTGTCTTCCCAGGCATGTTTAGTTCCAGTTGGTGACACTGAAGGTTGTTGGATGAATTTTTCAAGCTAGCAGCAATCTTTGGCCTGTTGTTTTCATTCTGTTGCCAGTCTTGAACAAAAATGAAGGAAGTGTTGGTAGGAAGAGGGGTCGGTTGCTTGGCAATGAATTTTGGGTTTTGAAGTGAACCCTAAGGAATTGCCCTCAGCCTCCTGCCAAACTGGATTACATGTGATACTGCAGGGTTATGGTGCTGCTCACTCCCTATAGGGTTGAGGAGATAGGTCCCCATGAGCCACCCCCCATTGTCTCAGAGGCTCTGGCAGACTCAGGAAAGCTAAATTGCTCTGAGCTAATGTTAGAGGTTTTTTGGCAAAAATGAAAACTAAATAAGGAGTTGGCATTGGTTTCAATTTAGGTTTTTGTAGGGGTTATTATTATTTTTCCTGATGGATACTTACAGATCTCCAATTCCCCCCTCGGAAGTCCCTATACTGTTCAGATTGACTTTTTTGCTCATTAAGGTCACAGTGAAAATGAAACTAGCAGCTGGAATTCTGGGACAGAAAATCCTGCTTCAGCACATTACCCTTTGCTTCTGGTCTCTCATAAAGCCGACTGCTTGTGTGGACTGATGGTCTTTGCAACATGTGTTGTGGATGCTGAGGGCTTTCTACAATACGGCATTTCACTTTTGGTTTACTCTGCCTTGCTTTCATTGCTTGTTGGATTAAGACAAGCACACCAACAAAAATCATTCATTTAGCAGTTTTAAACCAGTTTCAGAGCATCTGTTTGCTAATGTCACAGTTACCAAGTTACAGAAAAGCTTTGAGTCTGACTTTAAGCTTCTCTTTGTGGGAACGAAGTTGAGTTTGCTTGCACTGTTAATTCCTTAAAAACAAACGTAATCCAGTTTTCACTGTTGTTTCTGTGGAACTGTAGGTGCAGTGGAATTAATCCATTGCATGGATGGCCATATTTAAAAATATTACATCTATTGCCTATCTTTAACACAAGTGTTCTCAGTGGTTTTAATTCTAAGTCTTGCCTACATGATATATCTACCTCGTTGTCTCCGTTACTCCCAAAATTTCAGATCAGCTCATCTTTTCTCCTGTTATTACATGTATTGTAAAGGATTATACCCCATGTTAAGCAGTAGAGAAATTGGGAGTGAATTTGGGCCTGCGAAGAAGGGAGGAAGGTGTTTTAATTTGGTTTTATTTCTCATTATCCTGCTGTGATTTGATTGGTAAGAAATTAAGCTAAAAATTTCCCTGGTTTGTCCATGATGGTACTTAGTGAGTGATCTCTCCCTGCCCTTATCCGACACGTGAGCCTTGTCCAGCTGATGAGGGCAGTGGCAGAGCAGGTGGGTGGCCAGTGGGCATCCAACCAGCGTCAGTCCAACATAGGCTCACTTCTCCCATGGAGAACGCTACCGGCATAAAGTAAAAACTTGTTTTCTTAGAAGAAAGATGCACAAGGTCAAATACCATTTTATTAACAGGTATTTGGGGTATTTTTACTACTTTAACAAATTCTTTCCGATCTTCAAAGGCTTTGCTGGATCATTGTTTGTTCCTTTATTTTTGGCAGAGAAACTTATCAGCAGTTCTGAGAAATAAACTGCCAACACTTGCTAACCTGAGGCCAAAACCTAGCTGGCATTTAGATGCTTCCAGGTGGCAAATATATGAGGGACCGGAAAAAGTGAATTAGCACCAATGTCTATAGAATATTTTTGTTTAACAAACAGAAAGTTTTGGGGGTTTTATCAAAAACAACATGGAAATTCTCAGTCCATCAATCACTAGCTGCAAATCGTAAAGATAGTTTCTTAACTCTGACATTAAGGGCTCTGTGGCTAGCTGTGTAAAAAAGGGAGGAATGCAAGCAGTGATTTCCATTGTGAAGCTTTCCAGATATTTCCGAGTTCTTATCAGGTAGCAGATTATCACCATGTGTCAGTTTGTGAGCAGGGGGAGAAGTAGCAGTAAGGGGTCTTCATGATGCTCTGAGACCTTCTCTTCCCAACCCAGCAGAACAACCATCAATTCATTTACGATTGCACAAGGATGCTGGCTTTTTCCTTAGCATTGCAACTCACATACATAAAGAGCTGTTTCAAAAACCTGTGGAAACTTTCCAGTTTACTGGCTCTTTTCCCATATTTCCATATTCCAAATATTTCTCATATTTCCAAACTTCCAGATTTTTTTTTTCTGAGGAGTATTTTGTTGAAAACAACATTTCCAAAGAGGTCTTCCCTCTCTGGAGCTGAGGAAAAGCTATCCCTGGAGCACCCAGCCCCATCCCACATGGCCCCCGCAGCTCCTGGGATGCTTCTGGTCCCTTCCTCTTCCCATCTCGTGCCTGGGTGCCTTTGGTCCCGATTCTGCTCTCGTTTCTCACACTGTGAGATCTTACAGGGTGAACAGTCTGTTTGAAGTATGAGTCTAATCCTGGGGTAATGTACTATTCCTCGTAGATTTAGCTTTAGCTGATCCCTACAGCATGAATTTTTTAGCAGGACAGTGTAATCTGTCAGTGAGATCTGGGCAATAGGGTCCATAGGCAAAAGGGAAACTTTTCAAACTGGTGGTTTAAATGCAAACCCATGAGAGTGTGTTGTGGTCCTGGGCACTGTGCAAGGAGGACCAAATCCTGCCAAGTACCACTGACTTTGGCTCCTGGGGAAGGAAAATGCTTAGCATCATCTGGACACTTACCATCCCCATCCAGCTCCTTGTAGACCTTCTGCAGGTGCTGTGTCCAGCTCTTGACCTGCTGCCATGGGTGCAATCTGGATACAACAACCAAGAAAAAGGGAGAAATGTGTTTTGTCTTTTCTTTGTTGCTATTGCCAAGTCTACAGATGAATCTTTGCCAAGCAGATCCTTGTGGCAACATGGATTTCCATTTATCCAACTGCTTGACAGCATCTGGGGATCGTTGTAACTGGCTGTTGTATTAGTGATACTGGGAGTGTTTATTCTGAAGGCCACAATGGTGAAAGTAATCTAAGGAAGACCAAAACCAGATGTTTCATGCTTCAGCCCAATGCAAGGATCATTCTAAGGCAAAAGAGCCTAAATATGAGAGCAGTCTTTGATAGATACAAGTTTTACTTGATCCATGAAAAAGACTGATTAATATAAAAGGATTAAGCTCAATCAAGTAATAGTCATAGGCTGATTCCAGTTACCAGGAAGTCTGAATTGACTCAAGCTTTAAGAAGTACTGCCTTTTAAGTTTGAATTTAAAAAGAAAGCATCTTTGAACAACTGAACTAATCAGGAAATTGTACTGTGGTTTGCTAAAGAGAAAAAAAGAAGCAATCAGAACTTATGCCATGTGGTTTCACTTTAAAGCTGAGAGTCATGTAAGTGCTTTGATAATGTGAAGAAGTCTCCATCAGAAAAAGGGAGCAAATTAATTTCTTGGTCATGTTCCAAAATTTCCTCAAACACACTTCTTATTTAATCGGTTCAAGAAATCCAGATTAGGAGCTAAGGCCAGATTTTACAAAGGTTGGAGCCATAGAAGTGTGACTCAGAGCATGCAATGAGGAGAATGGTTCCTTGGCCTGAGGGCGATTTGCGTGTTATTTTGGAAACAATTCGCAACGTTTGTGACACTTTCAGTGAAATTTGATTTACTTATAATGTTTTCTTTAGCTTCTGCACTTGAACAGCTTAATCCTGGTCTTACTGCCTCAGTTGTGCCTATTTGTTTTGGTGGGCACTTGATAGCTCCATTCTGATCTATGGAGTTATCAACGGTGGAATGCTGAACTACTCCGAATTAGCTGCCTTTACGTGTACTCTTGGTTTAATGGATAAACCAATAACCACCACCTGAGATTCCCAGGTGCTTCCTTTCTCCATAACATTCTTGCAATGTTTTCTGACAACTAATGATTAGCTTCTGACCTAGATGCTTCTTTACGTCCTGAAAGTCAGAGGAACTCTCCCGGTTGCTTGCCATGATCCGTTCGAACTCTAGTGAGTAATTGGCAAAGTTTGTGTGCTCTGATTCACTTCAGACAATGTGTTATGCAATGACAGGGAAGAACAAAAGCCTATCAATAATCAAGGGGTTGCAGTTAAAAAGAAATTAATGGCTCTCAATATAAAATTGGATCTCCAGGTCTTCACTCATCCACTTCAGGACTAGTTCAAAGCTATCTGAGGTAATAAAAGACCTTGCTAAAATAAAAGACCTATCCAAGCTAATAAAACACTTGACAGAGTTACTGTGTGTCATTTTCCAGGGAGCTGTAACTACTGCGTTATGGCCAGTTCATTGAGAACTAAGTGCAGAGCCCAAACACTGATGAAGCTTTGAAAGAAAAATGAATCGTGGCTGAATCAGATACAGACACAAAAGTGCTGTGGTAGAGGTTAAAACCATTCCAGGAGCTGAATGCCTTTGCAGCATAGAAAAAGATGTGACAATGAGTTTCATTTAAAGGCTGAATTCATTTGCCATGGGAACAATGAGGTTTTGCTTTTTTAATCAAAATGCAGACAAGTAATTTCGTAGGCAAGCAAAGATCTGAATTATGCTGGGGAAGATACAACGTGAGTAAACAGTCTTTTCTGTAATACAGCTATAAAATATATAATATACATATACATGAAAGGAAGAAGTGATTGAACTTGTCATTTAATTGTATTCTAAGATTTGTAGCTAGTGAAAATGTCAGGGAAAATAACACAGTGTGTAGGATGGGTCAATTTATTAATTGTGGATAATTTTTAAGCCAGCTCCAACCAGTGCTCTTGTGTTTCTTATTTATAAGTATTCACCGAGTTGTTTGGATAAATCATTTTCAGCCAGCAGGTTATTTCTTTGTAGTCTTCCAATTTTGATTACATCCCAGTTGATTGCCAGGATCAGTGCCTGCTCTCTGAAGTCACACAACATCGCTTCTATTTGGAAGCCTCTAACTTTTCCAGTCGGAGAGTAGCGTTTCACACTGGGCCAGTTTGAGGCAGTTGATGATGTGACATTTGTGGCACTCTGAATATTTGTGATCTTCCAAATAACAATAGAAAAAGGGTAATTTATCCATGCATCTCTTTGCAATTCTTGCCCACTTTCTCCCAGCTCTATTACAGCTGACTTCAGTTGCTTCTTAAAATTGAATAGCGTAAAAGCTCCAGTCAGACCAGTCTAACGGGGGGCAAATCTCGGTCGAGTGATTGATTTCACACCAACAAAACCTGGGGGTTTTATCTGAATACGAACCTGGGATTCGAACGTATTACCTGACAAAGCAAAAATGCCACTGAGAGATCGAAATGATCTGTCAGTATGTGCTTGAAGAGTAAGTCGTTGTTATTATTGCTGCTAGAAAAGGCACAATGACTTGAAGGTTTGTGCTTCTGTGAGGAGCATCACTCACATCCCTCCTCTCAGTAATGGTTTGGAGGAACTGCCCCCATAGTGACACCAATAAAATCAACTGCCCCATATAAAGCCTCAGCCATGCAAGCTGTGCTAGTCAGGCTCTTTCTCTCCCTTCTTGGCAATGAAGGAACGATATAGATGTCTAGAAACTGGAGAGGATTTGGTTCAAAATCTCTCTAGGCCTGCTGTACTTTTGGTAATCTTGTCACTTGTTTAAGTGAATGACAGCAAACAGGGGAGCTAATCTAAAGCTCTTCCTTCCTCCCCTGGAGAGCAGCTCTTGACATGGAGCTAACGCAGCTCCCATAAAGCTCACATCTGTCTGGTACAGAGCAAATAATCTGTGAGGTGGAAAGATATTTGAGGACGTGGAAGGTGGGGCAGGAGGAAAATGGGATGTTTTATCCACTTCACCTGGCATGATGTTGGAAAAATAGGTTTTGTCCCAGTTGTTGAAGTCTTTTATTTCAAGTTTCATCAGATTCATGCCTTGATTCCATCATCCCCTAGAAGGGTAAAGACCTCAAAGCTTGGCCGTATTTCCTCTTTATGCTGTGGCTCTTTTTAGGTTTAAAGCTCTACTTCTTTGCAGAGGCTTGCTCGTATGTTGTTCAGGAAGCCCAGAACAAACTATTTTTTGGGTTTCAGATTTCAGTTTGGGGTTTGAGGCAAGGCAAGGATATTGAAATGCAGATACTAGAAGGTACCCCCATGGCCCTGAGGAGACAGGATTGCAAAATCTTCATTAAGGCCCCGTGAGTGGAAAAAGCATGAAGACAAAAGGATTCAGCTCTTCATATTGTTCATTGACAGGAATGCATTGTCTTGACTATTAGCTGTGGGTCTTGTCCCTCGAGAAATGAACACGCTGACGATGGGTTTTGAGCAGGCTCCCAGACATTAGGGAGTTACACAATACACGCAGAAGGTGAGATGAGAATAGGGACCTGAGATGTCCCCGTTCTCTGTTTAAAATGCATCAGTGTAATAAAAAAAGGAAAGAGGAAAAACCAGAATAGCATCAGATTTTATAACTCTGTCAAAGAAAAAGCAGAAGAGAAACAAGACACACACAGCCCGCAGCTGACACTTTCTCCTTACTTTTCCACCTGCATTTGAGCTAATAGGAATAATAACTATTCTGCTTGCCCACTGACCCAAAGGTGCGTGTTATTGCACTAATCCACTTCTACTGGTATCGACTGCTGGTCTCTATGGGTTTGCCTTGCAGAGTCAGAAATAAATTACCCGTCAGAATCAATGCAACTCATGACTGTGGTTTACACAGATGTAGCTCTGTCACCTGTACTTGCAAGTGGTAAGTGCTTGCAGAGTACTTCCATACTTCATCTTCTGAGTGTGTAAGGGCACGCAAATCGCCCTTGGGATAAACCCACTCATCAGTGCAATGTGCTTTTGGAGCATTGCTGTTGTTTTGCGATGGGTCAGACAAATGTAGGTATCTTCAAAATCACTGATTTTGCTCCTTGCTACGGAAACAGTAAGTTAATTGAGGGTTGTGATGCTGATGTCTCAGTGACACTGAGGTTATTACACACTGCAAAGTTCAAATTAAAGTGAGAAAGCACAGCTAATTCACACTGTTGTGCCTGGTACACCTTGACTTTTAGTTAGTTTAGTTCATTACTTGTAAGCTGCTGTAGAGAGTTCACTGACTGCATGATCAGTGTTGTGAGTGACAGAAGAACTAAGTCACCTAATGGGCAACTGCCTCGTGACTTTGAGAGGTCCTCTGCTATCATTAAAATCCACAGAGGAGGGATGTATATACTGAGGAAGTGCCATTAAGCTGTCGAAGCGATTCTAGAATTTAACAGCAGCACTTGCAGTGTTTAAAGCCAGGCCAAGTAACCTCAGACTTGAAGAGAACTCCATGATCAAGAGAGAAAACTCTTGATGATGCGGGGTTCCTACCTTGGACATCTCTGCTGGAGCAGCAGCCATGTGTAACAGCATCACCCAGAGCTTACAGGACCACAACAGAGCAGACACCAGTGTAGGTGAAAGATCTCAGTTCAGACCTCAACAGGAGTTTTCACATGGGTGAAAATGAAATAATAGATTTTTCACATGTGTTAATCTTATTTAACATCATAGTAGCAACTGCTCATTGGAGTATCTATATGCAATTTTCAGCAGAACTTCTGCTTCTAGACAGAAAATAAGACTTCCTTTATCAGTTTGGGCTATTGATTTGGAGCGTTAGCCTCTGCTTTGCTCTTTTAGTTACAAGCCAGCTGGATAGTTGGTACTTTCAATAGAATTAAAATATACATACTCTACCCTGATTCCCTGAAAATGACTGTGGCTTTAGCTGTTCATATTCACTAAGTGATGCTCCTCTTTCTAGAGGCTGGTATCAAAAGCTCTTAATAAAATCAGAGGACTGTAGGCTTAACTGAGGTGGACGGGGCCTCTGGAGGTTATTGAGCCCAACCTCCTGCTGCCGGCAGGGTCTGCTAGAGCAGGTTGCTCAGGGATTCATCCAGTCACGTTTTAAATGTCTTGAAGGAAATAACCCACAACCTCCCCCAGTCCCTGTTCCAGTCTTTAACTGCCCCCAGGGTGATATTTTTCCTCCCTTCTATCTAACCAGAACATCCTCTGTTGCACCCTTGGCCATGCATGTTCATTCACTGTGTGCCCATGAGGAGCATCTGGGTCCATCCCACTGCCCTCCGTCTCTGTAGCTGCAGGTCCAGTGAGGTTCCTTCCTGAGCCTTTTCCTCTTGAGGCATAACAAACTCATTTAGATAAGCCTTTATGCTTTCATTTATGGAGTTACAGCATAGCAAGTGTCATTAGCACAGCGTAACTGTAGAGAAATCTGGGTCTTTTTTGATTCATTGTGGTATTTTTCCATCTGTGTTTGTAAATAGCTCTGATGGGAAGCTGTAATTGTGCTGTTTCCTTTCACACAAAACTTCTGTTGGCTTTTATGCAAGCTCTAGACTTACAATTAAGGAGGCTTGTCACGGTTTGGCTCTGTCTGTGACCCATTTTGCTTCCTTCCACTCTAGAGTAACCCCTAGCAGAGGAACCTAGTGACCCTGTCCTTCTTTAAGGCAGAAGATGGAACTGAAGTTTACCCTGAGGACCTGACCAAGAGGCAGGTGGAAGCTGCTTTCAGTTGAAAGGATGCTGGAGGAAGTGATCTTTGTCTGTTTTCCCATGGCCTATGAAGCACCCGCTGCTTTGGGTGGTGGATCAGGAGGCACATGGGACTCTCCAGCATCCTCACCTCGCACAGGCATCCCCTTACTGCTGAACCAGCACCATGGGTGCTAATGGCACTGCAGCTGTGACAGAACCCAGCCACACACGACTCCATGGTGCAAGTAAATATTTGGTTCTGGGTTTTTCAGTACTCGGCTCTGTTCTGCAGTGCTGCAAGTGCCATCACCTCCTTTAAACCAGATTAAGTACCACCCTGTGAGTTGTAGTGGCATATTTGCATTGCGGCACAGATGTGCCCCGTGTAACACCACATACAGCTTAGCAAAGCCAGCATCTGGTCCCGTTAATTGCAGTAGAAGTAGTGTCACTGGTTGCAGTAGGGCTGGTGGCTCATTTCCTTATTTTGCATTTTTCTTTCTATAGAAAACAACAGGCCCTGGTATGATTGAGTGACCTGTGGAGCAGTCAGAGCTCTGACCCAGAGGCTGGGTCAGAATGAGCAATGACACGGTTGTTCGTATGACTTTCACAGGTTTTACTCTTTATTCCAGGGCACTCTGTTATTTTCAGACTGGAAAATTCAAAGATCTGAAAGCACCTGATGGGTAGAGAGAGACAATGCCTTATAAAAATGTTATTGCTATTGACTTTGGGGGAGATTTGATTCCAATGAATCGGCAGGGAAATGATTTAATACTAAACATTGATGACTGTAATATCCAAGAGTAATTCTGGACAGTAAGAGACAAGAGAAAAAATGCATTTCCTTTTACTGCAGGAGAGGCTGTTGCTAAAGGGATAACAGAGACTCAGTATAGCAACTGCTAAGAGTGATGCGCTTCTAACAGTATCTGAAAAGCAATCAAAGCTGTTTGTGTTGGAAGAGTTACAGTAGAAATTTGGCCAAACAAGAAAAATAGGGGAAAGAACCCCATAAGCAGCCAAACCAAATCTAAATTAATTTTTTATTCCTTGAAACATTTTATCAACAGCTGTTAGAAGTGAATGGCCTTAAATAGGGCAAAACAACCCAAAATCGATGTCTACACAAGATCCCAAGACACATCTGTTAAAGCCATTCAGCGCTTTGCTTTCTCATTGATGCGTGTTTGAGACTTAAGCATGAGAAATTTTGACTGTTGGCTCAAACTGTGGTCCAAAAATTCTCTGTCAAGCTCAGTTATTTCCCTGCTTTCTCTGTTCTGCCATTTACCTCTCCCTGTGTATCATCCCAGCCAGTTTTACAAGCTCCTGTTTCAGTTCAGCTCGAGATTGCGTTACAGAGCAGCCACATAGCTGTCCACAAGAAGGTAAAAATCTTAGCAGGATTCCAACCAGAGACTCTTTACCTTTAAAATACAGCATTACGAAGCCTACCGTCCTCTGGTTTTATTAGCTGTTCTTGAGGGGTGCTCAGCTGGCAAGTGCAGCATCTGCCACTGGCTCGTTGCAGCTTTAATAGCCTGAGCGCAAACTTCCCGGCCTGAGCACAAATAACATCCGACAGGGCCCAATAGCTGATGGTAGTGTTGGGATTTGCTGTTTGGGTACCACAGTGGTGTGCAGGATGTGACACTTTTCTGGGCAAAGGGGAAGATGGGACCTCAGTCCCTGCAGAGAGCGGTGGGTACTGTCCCTCTGCAGTAATCCCTTCCTAGCTCACTGTGGTCAAGGGAAAAGGAGGGGTTGATGTGGTTCAGAGCCCATTCTTCACACGTGCCATAGAATCCCAGATTGGTTTGTGTTGGAAGGGACCTTAAAGCTCCTCAGCTCCAACCCCTGCCACGGGCAGGGACACCTTCCATAGAGCAGCTTGCTCCAAGCCCTGTGTCCAACCTGGCCTTGAGCACTGCAGGGATGGGGCAGCCACAGCTCCTCTGGGCACCCTGTGCCCCTGCCTCACTGGCAGGTGCAGGCTCTGCATTGAACCCTGCTCATGCAGAGGGGACTGAGCAGTGCCAGTGACATTAATGTACATGAGGGGAAAATTCCAGTATAAGTGGTCTCTCCGGTGTGTAAACCACTCCATGCCAGTGGCACTTGCCTCTTCTCTTAGTGATAAAGTGTATTTATTTGTGAAGCAGATCTTTATCTCAGAAAAGTGTTCTTTTTTTCCCCACAGAAGCATTTATAATGATTGAAAGGGGAGGCGAGAGAGGGCATCCTTCTGTGGCAATGAACAAAAATAAGAATAACTTTTTAGCATTACCATATATCAATAGCCAATTATTTTTGTATGGATGGGTTCTGGCTGGCTGCTAATGGACTGACAATGAGATAAGTCTTGCAGGAGAGGAACCGTCATTTTAGAGATGGAGTAGATGGCCTTTTAATTTTAAGGTATTACCAAAATCACACCTTTCACCTTTAAAAATGGTAAACGATCAGAGTCTTGTTCTAAATCATTTAATTGCTGGTAGAACCGAGCCTGGCTCATGCTTTGCAGGGGTTTGTCTTTCTTAGCGCTGATGGTGCCATTTCCATTGCTTAATTTTTCTGGATGAACAACATCCTCCTTGCTCATGCTCCCTCCCAGCCTGCGCGCTGCCCATCTGTCTGCAGGGGCAACTTCAGGAATCTGTAGCAAATTCACCCTTGCTCAGGTGTATTTCTTGATATACAGCGTAGATATGCACAGACACAGAGTAAAACGTATTCAGTGATGGAGCAAAGTCACTTTGGACACCTTTCACAGGTTTCGCATGAGGCAGGCGCACATTTCTTGCTGGTTTCACTGCAGCTTTGGTGCATGTTCTCTCATCTTCACCTGTTTCATCCATCTGCATCTCTCTGGCATGGGGATTAGATGTCCTGTCCCTCTTACCAAGTCCCTGCTTGGCTGCTCTGTCATGACAGCTCTGAGAAAGCTCCTCGTTGTAAGCTTCCTCTTGAAAGCAAGCTTGAAAGATCACCAGTGCTCCAGAATGTGAATCGAGACGTTCTTACAACTTAGCTGTCTGTACAAATAGCCAGGGACCTTAGGAAAAAATCTGATCGTGTTATTATTATCTGTGCCCATAGATCAAAGTGCTTTCTTGTTTTCAGATAAACATTAACATAGAATCATAGAATGGTTTGAGTTGGAAGGGACCTTCAAAGGTCATCTAGTCCAACCGCTCTGTAATGGGCAGGGACATCTTCGACTAGATCAAGTTGCACAGAACCATATCCAGCCTGTCCATCATTTTTTATGAGCTCTCATGTGCATGTGGGAGAATAGACCAAAAGAATATCCAGGAATGGGTAAACTGAGGAAAATCGGTGCTTTTCTCTGAGCCACAAGCTCAGTCAATGGCCATGGGACCTGTTCATGCCAGTGCCTCCATTAGCCCCAGTTAACCTTGTGCATCTGGGTTCCCAGAGTGATGGAGATGGGGGGACCCACTGAAAGTTGCCACATCCATCTTAGTTCAGGCTTCTGGGGCTACGTATTTAAACTCTGCCCATGCCCCATACACAGCCAGCTGCTTTGACGACTGCTAAGAAATAATCAGTGTGCCTTGAGTTCCTCTGACATTTTCTGTTCCAAACTTTGCCCAGTGGCTGATGGTTCCTTCCTCAAAGTGACATATTGATTGTGGGTACATGTAGGGCGAGTATGATTGTGTTCAGTATTTTGAGCTCATCATCTGTTATCCCATTCTCATTGTCATCCGAGGCCCAGACACTATCAAATTGGAAGCAGTAGCGTAGAAAATTACGAACAAATCAAAACCGACTACAGCTGTGAAATGAATCAAACTCCTCTTTCTACCTTTAGTATTTCCTTTGGTCTAAAACATCCTTTACAATGTATTTTGTGATTATTTGGAGCTCACAGCTACAAAAGCAGGGACGAAACACTGTGATCCAGCATCTGAGTGCATTTGCCAATCAGAGCAGTCATGTACTAAAATGTGATGAAGACAGAGGACAGTTCCCCAAGGGCAGCACCTACTTAGGTCTGGTCCTTGACCCATTTTGACCACCCAGAGGACATGCTGCTGCTGCAGAGGCTCATCCATAGACATCCCATCTCCCACAGGACTACAGCACCCGCCAGAAACTCTTGTGTTTGCAGCTCTTGACCTCGGTCCTATGCATTTGTTGCATCTTAAATGGAGTGATGAGGTTAGAAAGGCTCAAGTCTGAGCATTGTGTCAGCTTCTCAGAGCAGCCCCTCGTGCACTAACACTGTTCCCTGAGAGCAGGCTTTAAATATGCGTGTGTTTGTATGAAGATGACCACATTAAATTGAAGCAGAAATAAATGTAATTTAACTGGCACAGATACACAAAGCTGACACAATCTCCAAAGGTTTGAGGCTGCTATTAAATTTGTCCCTCCTTATTAATTTGTGACCAAAAGGATAATGAAAAACTGGCAATTCTAAAGTTGACATAAAAAGTAAGAGATATACAGTTGGCATGGATAATTTTATGCGCTGTCGAAGTGAAAAGGCTTTGCTAAATGTATGTAGGCAAAGATACACACAGTCATCTTAATGAGCAATTAAAAGATGGACTCCTAATAATTGCATTGTGACTCTTGTCACATTTGTATTTGTTTAACATCTCTCGTTTTGGTTGAATCTGGTTTTGAGTCCCTGTTTTAATCAGGCCTGATTTAGGCTCTTGGTTCAAATAAGTAAAAGAGATGAGCGTGAATCTTGTTGTCCTATTACTTCCTGCGCTTCTCGCTTCCAGTGAATACAATGTTCTTTTAAAAACTCATGTTTAATTACTGCATTTAGCTAGCAAGGCCGGAGCAGGGGGGCAGGTGGATGATTTGCTGTCATTCAGAGCTGGAGTTTTCAAAGAGAAAACCTTATCTTCCTCTTCCTACCACCACTTTTAACAGGTTTTGGAGTTGCATCAGACAGCTGGGTGGTTTCCAGTTACTTCCTTTGCTGGTTGAAATCAGGGAGTCTTGGCTATGTGCACTGCTCTGTTGTGGTGGTGGTGGTGGTCTTTACAATCAGAGAGGACCATCTGTTCTTCAGAGCTCTTTCCCTAACTGCTGTGGCTGCCCTTGAGTCCCATTGTATCTTCAGAGACATGGAGCTGCCTTCCCAAGCTGTTTGAAACTTCCCATTGAATTCCTGATGTTGCATCAGTCAAAGCTGACAACGGTTTGCACGTTTCTCGCTCCTCTCACTGAAGTACATGAGTCTGGGACAGGTCCCTGCACAGGTCCCTTCTTCTTCACAGTCCTCCGATGTGCCCGTATCACAGTATTGTCACCTGCAGCTCCCATTCCTCTAAACTTCCAGGGTTTTCTTGCTTTCACTATCTTTTTAACTGAGGGGATGGAAGGATGCTTCAGTCTCATTTCAGTGAACAGGTTACCCTGTGTTTTCATGAAAAAACAATACAACCGCAGGCTTGGTTTTCCGCTTTCTCTGTAAAGGAATCTTCTGCTTCTCAAGTCCGCCTTTAAAATCATCCGCTTTTCTTTTCCTTCTCACTCCAATCACTGTTTTTTGGGCCTCTCCAATTCCCACTTCAAAAGAAAGCAACAATTATTTTGCTTCAAACTCACCCAGCCCTGAGGATGAGGAATTTACCAGTTTTTCATTGCCAGCCTGCTCTGGAGCGAGCAGCAGTTTATTGCTCCTGCTGTTTGCTTTGCCCATCCTATGCGGGTGGGGGGACAGCGAAGCTCCCACAGCATCCTTTCTAAAATACCCCTTGGGATGCACCAGGATTCCACTGAGCTTTGGAAGGGTCTCAGGACAGATTGAAAGTGCTTGAGCTGGCTGGAGGGTGCAAGGAGGGGTGCTGCCAGATGCTTCTTAGTCACACACTGGACCTTAAAGCTCATCCAGACCCGATCCCTGCCACGGGCAGAGACACCTTCCATAGAGCAGCTTGCTCCAAGCCCTGTGTCCAGCCTGGCCTTGAGCACTGCAGGGATGGAAGTGTTTTGTGCTCCTTATTGAGGTGTCCACATGTATGGCATGAAGATGGTGCGTCGCTCCTTCTGGAGTCACACAGAAACATGGCAGCTCCAGCCTGAGCAGTTAGAACCATGTCAGTGATGTGAAATGAACCAATGTGCCCGTTGCTACCAATGAATCTTGGCAGGTATCACCCAGGTGAGCTGCTGGTGGTGGAGAAATGTGACTGCCTCCGGGCTCCGTATCCTTCTCCTCCAGCATGCCTGAAACAAACGGGCAGTGCAGGTACTTCAGATGTCTACCAATGCATCTCATGTTTTTGTCCATCTTTAAGGCATACAGAGAGTCCTAAATACTTCAAATTGACAGCACAGACCTATTTCCATAGAATAAATGATGTTGGGAAGTGGCAAGGTTTTTCTTCCATCCCTTCAGCAAAGGGGGAAGAGTTGTCTCCACTGATACGATTTCTGATTCCTTCCCTCAGGAAAAAGATCTCACTGAAGATAATGCATTTGTTTCCAATTAGATTTCAGCTTGATTCTTTTAAACCTCAGACCTCTCAAAGCAATGGGCTAGCTGTGAAATGTGCACTCATTTCTTCTCATGGGACGCAGTGAATACTCCCTGCTTTATTCCATTTGGGGTTTCTTTTTTTAATCCAAACCTTAAATCAGCGATTTCAGATCATTTCCTGCCTAAAGAAGGAAAACCAGAGAAGAAAACACTCGAGTCCCCACAAGCCTTCGTGCGTGGTTTGGATGCAGTAAGCTCTGTATACCCGAGGCGCTGCATTGAGAGGGGCAGAACTAAAGCTGTGATGGATTCTGTCAAAGCAGCCTGTCTGGGCACTGCTATTTCCTGCAAAGAAAATAAGAAGTACAAAACTTTATTTAATGTAGATTTATTTTAAAAAAGAAAGCTTTTTCTCATGGAGGAGCCTCTTCTATAACCTCCTGCCTAATTCTGGGCACTGATTTTTTAATAGGGACAATTCCTTCTGGGCTAGACCCTGTTTCTGGGGTTAGCCTGTGCCTTTTTAAACACACAGAGCAGGGGATCCTGTGCTTTCCATGCCAAAGCTAATGAGAAATCCAATTTAGTTTAGCAGGATTCAACTGAATCCTGATCCAGCTGAAGGATGGATTCCTTATAGGAAGAAACACCAAAAATTGGTGTGTTTTCTGGGGTCATTTAGATCTCCCATCCGTTGAGTTAATTGCGGGTGTTACATCCATCACCTATGGGTATGTCCAGCTTTTGCCTTGCTCTTCTTGCAGCCTTTGAAGCCAAACACCCCAGGTCCCCTTTGTTCCTCCATCCCCTATGCCTCCCTCTCCCATAAACCTCCAGCCCTTCTTAAAAGCGCAATGAGACATTATTACATCGATTTTTATTCTCTTTCAGTTTCGGAACCAGATGCTATGGTGAAGAGGAGGATGAATGAACAAGTGAATGAATGAACGGAGCGTTTGCCTCTCTGTCAGTCCAGAGGGGTGTGAAAACAAGGCATCTTCAGTGCGGACAGCCCTCAGAGGTGGGCTGTGGGCAAAACTCGGTTCCTCGGTGGGTCACCCCTCACCATGCCCACTTCCACACCGGCTTTGTCCCACCTTGCAGCAGCTCTCACGGGCATGGGGGGGGATGTGCGCCCCATTGCGCGGTGCCCACCCCCTCGGGGGTCCCCGCTGTGTTTGTGCTGCACTCCCAGCCCCTCATCCCTGGCACCCATACACAGGGATGCTCCAACAGGGACCCCGGTACCCACCGTGTCCGCTGCCCGCTCCCCCCCGCCGCTTGCCCCGAGGGGGCGGTCCCACCGTCCCCCCACAGGTGCCGGCGATTGGGTGGAATATGCAAAAGCGCCGCTGACGTCAGGCGGCTCCGGCCCAGAGAGCACAAATAGGGCCGCCCCGGCCCGCGCCGCGGACTCAGCCGCCGCTGTGCCCGTCCCGGCCCCGCCGCTCCGCTCCCGTCCCCGTCCGCAGGTGAGTGCCGTGGGGCAGCGCTGCCCTCCCCGGGCTGTGCGGCACCGCGGGGTTCCGCGGCGCGCACCGCGGACCCCAGCCC
>JASSUY010038729.1:0-14261 GCA_032466535.1 Forpus xanthops
CCCATTCCAGTGCCTCACCACCCTTACAGGAAAGAATTTCTTCCTCAGATCCAATCTAAACTTCCCCTGTTTAAATTCGTTGCCCCTTGTCCTATCACTACAGTCCCTAATGAAGAGTCCCTCCCCAGCATCCCTATTTTCCCCCCTTCAGATATTGGAAGTCTACTATAAGGTCTCCACGCAGCCTTCTCTTCTCCAGGCTGATCAGCCCCAACTTTCTCATCCTATCTTTGACATTGAGCCATTGAGCACAACTCTGTGTGCAGCCATCCAGCCAGTTCTTTATCCACCAAGTGGTCCACCTATCAAATTTATGTCTCTCCAACTTATAGACAAGGATATTGTGTCCTTATATAATACAGCATAGGTATAGGACTTGGATAAAATCTTGGTCAGAAGCAAGCAGCTTACTCAGGTGACTGTCAGATCTATTACATCACACAGTCCCTCAGGCAGATGCAGAAACATTCAATATGAAACCTGCAAGTACTGATCAAGGTCACTATTGCTTACCTATCTATGGCAGACACAAGACAGAACAGCTGCAAACATCAGAAATTCTTAAGCAAGAACCATATTTTAGGGCATCTCAGGATCATTCTGAGATCAAGTTGTGACTAAAAGATATCATAACGGTAAATAAAGTGAAAACCAACAAATCATCAGACAGGAGGATATTAAGGCAAGAGCTCTGAAAGAACTGAAGGATGAAATGGCTCAGACTCTCACCTATGACATGTAGCCTTCTGATCAAAATCACCCTCGTGCTGGTGGTTGCAATATGATGCCTGTTAAAAACAGAACTATGGGCTAGTAAGCCAAATGACTTTCCAAGGCAAATAAATAGAAGGTACTGTATAGAAATCAATTTGCGATATATGAACTAATGTATCATTTGGGGGAAAACCAAACAGCTTCATAAAGGGAAGTCAAGCTTCACAGACCTACTGAAATTCCCTGAAGAAGTCAGGAAGAGAAATCAAGTACCTATGGTACACCTGGACTGCCCAAAAGCACCCAGCAAGGCCCCCCTAGGAGCAGGTTTTAAGGAAAGTAAGCAGGCATATAGTGAGAAGCAAGGGTCTCATGTGGCTAAATAACTGATCAAAAGATAAAAAACTGAGTAGAAACTTGTCATTTCTTGTAGCAGGGAGGTCACTAGGAGCCCCCCCAAATGACTCATACTGATATCTGGGTCCTTCAGATTTTTCATGTGTATTCTTGAAAAGAAAGTGAACAACACAGCTTGCTGACACTAAGCTGCTCCAGGTGGTAAATAAGGGATCACTGTGAACAACTGTGGAATAGCACTCTGGAGCAGATTTAAATGGCTATAGAATGGCAGCTGAAACTCTGTATAATAAATGTGAAATTCGCTGAGAGCAGGTTACAATCTCCATGCCAGCTGAAATCTAGGTAAGAGGACATAAACCTTGGCACAAGCTGCTTATGGAAAGTCAGAGTCGCAGAAAAAATACAGCTTTGGAGTTGTTACTTTCCCCTAAATATTATCATCGAGGAAGACAGATACTGTTTAATACTTGGAAACTGCTGGAAATATTCCTCAAATACCCAGATACTGCTAGAACTGCAGGGATTCAACCTGTATGTCAGACATGGGGCAATCTCCACTGCAGTATCCAGGAACAGACATGGCTTCCTCCTGCCTTTTAGCAGAGATTAGGGAAGTGAGGACCAACTCAGGGAACTGAATTTAGCCAACTGGTTCAAGGTCATGCTCTTACACAAGTCATAGCAGGCCTAAAGTAATCAGTTTTCAAGATGTTTGATTCCCAGCATATCACCTCCTACTTTACCATCTCCTGAGCAAAGAGCTGCAGGATTAAACTGCAGGAAAAAACAGAAATTGTCCTATCAGTTGCCCCACAACTTCCATATTACTTCTCTAAGCCACCAAGGTACAATTCCCCTCCCTGGTACACACACACCCCTGCTGCCTTCACACAGTCAAATAATTCATAACTGAACAGAGTTTGACCCTAAAATACTCTTCTCCATTTGCAGTCTCAATTACAAATACATAGTGAGCATCTACTTCTGGCTTTAATTAGTTTCTCACTTTCTAGAGGTCATTTGTGTGCTCTCAACTTGAAATTCTATGCATATTGCTACCTCAGAGGTTGGCCTGGTATGAAGTTCAGTTGTATATCGCATCTAAGTCCTGCAATAGAATAGGATCGCACCACACACAGGAGTGGTCTCAGAGCACAGTACACCAAATATGCATTTGGTGTTACCTTCTCATGATAAACTACAGTTTTCTTCCCCATCACCACTGCAGTAATTGTAATTAAAGCAGCAGAAGTGCAAGACTTCAGGACTGAAGCTACGGTTAAGTGTGCTAAATTGCACCGACTTACTGCAGTAAGAATTAACTGTGTGTGCTCATGCAGTTACAAGCTCCACTGTAAGGCATATGCATAATGAGACAGTAAAGAATGTGTTTAACTTCGCTTTTTCCCAGTTACTGGTGGTCCTACTTTGCTGGGTGAGGTTCCCATCATACCTCTAAAAAGCAGCTTTTCTTGTCATGTATTTGGGTACAAGCCAGGCATAAGATGGAATAACATACCTCTGGAACTTGGAATGAGTTGAGGAAGTGAGTTTCTACACGAAGTTCTACCACAAATTAGCCTTTGAAGGAAAACATTCCTGCTTTTGGACTTCCATTTGGTTGCACATATGTGAGTTAGGAGGAGCAGTTTGCTAAGGTAACTTATTGCAAATTGCCTACTTCAAATGTTGGGCATCAGCACTTAATGTAGCCAACCTAACTAATATGCTAAGACACCCCTCAGGTCTTCCTCTTTCTGTACAGAGGAAAAAGGACTTTTAAGGTTCAAGGCTGAAGACTTTGAGTGAATCATTTGCAAAGCAGCACATGAGGCTGTCCCGAATGCCCCACACTCCTGTAAGCCAGTCCTCAGCACATCACATCTGCAGAACATCTTGCTTCTGAGATGGGGTTAGGAAACACAGCCCTGTCCTCAAGATGTGGGTTCAGATATTCCAAGGCTGCTACTCATAAGGTTTTTCTTTTTCTCTGTATTTACCCTTTGCATTCTTTGAGCAGTCCTGATCAGTTCATTTTACACTGGCTTTATATCTTTGTTACGGGGTGATGATAGATCAAATGAACTTCCTGCCTCTAAGCTGCCGAGAAATGGATGTTACATCTCAGTCTCCCCACTGTGCTGCCACATGTGTACATCTGAGAATGATGCCAGAGAGAGGAAATAAAGCTCAGGGGCATTTCAACAGAAACGTATTTCAGCAATCCTTAGAGAAGAAAAGAAGTAACAAGATTATTCTATTACATTTATAGGCACGAACTAATATCAGGTCCATTGGTAATTAGCAGAGTTACTAACTACCAAATGAACATGTGCCACATGAAACAAATATAACATAAAAAAGCCCACCCAGACCACTATAGTTTACGCAAATGTATAACAGGCCTGAAAATACTGGCAAGGGTGGCTCTTTACAGAGTATTAGCAAATGATTTGCAGGATCTTTGACAAATATTTAGCTTTGATTTTCAAAGCTTTATTTTTTCCCCTCCCCAGGAAATTATTCAGAGTTAATACATCAAATTAATCTATAAACAAATAGAGGTCAGTAGTAGACCTTAAATTCAGTACCTATAGTGTACAAAAAGGTCTGAACTCCATTAGTCTCTGCTGCTGCATACTGGGATACCCAGCTCTTCTGTACTTTAGGCCTAGATCATGTTGGTTCCCTCAGCCCACAGATAGGCTTAGTTCTGCCCCTATGTTTCCCAGCTTGACCTGTCTGGAAACCAACATACAGCCAACCTCCACAAGCAGTGAACACTTGATTTGAGATGTTTCACTAGGGTTATTTGTAGTACTCCTGCTACCCAGCAGAGAGTGAATCTGGTAATGGTATATTATAGTGTTACAGCTTCAATAAGGAGCAGGACCATCAAATCAACAGTATGATATACCATTACCTGCCCAACTGCATTTCTTGAACTGCATGGAATAGCATAGAAGTGTTATGTCAGATTGTTCGAAACATTCAAAAATAAGGATCCAAAAAGATACTATGCCCTAATTGAAGACAAAGGTAAGTATATTTACAGCACCACATTTCCGTTAGAAGAAGCAAGAGGTTCACTTCCTAAGCCTGTCTTTAGAGTATCATTTCAAAATCTAAACTGCTGTCCTGCTTTCTATCAATTTTCCAAAAGTAAGGTCCAAGCAAGCCTATTTCCTATATGCGATAGGCTTTAAGACGTATTTCAGAATCAACTTTAAGTGCGATAGCTAACGTTCAAGGGAACAAAAAAAAAGCCACATAGCCAGGAACCTTTCTCCAGGATTTAACTGCTACTGCATGCTAGTGGCTTCTACTGTTCCTGTGTCACATGAGACACCACTGTGATCTCCTTGCACCAGCACCGCTGACAGCTGCCTGCCTTTGAAAGTCTGTGACTATCTTCTCCCACCTTCATCACAGCCCCCCCTTTGAAAAGCAGTCACATTGGCCCTGCAGAAGACAGGGAGGCACCCACACCTGGTACCAACACTGTGCAGCCACAGCTACCTATTTCCAGCTCCCTTCAAAGTAAAGCTGCTAAAGTACCTGGAGACATTGGGCATGCAGCTTGGAGTGAATGGCCTCTCACCAGCCTTCCCCCTAAGACACACTCTTCTTCCTGGGTATGAACCACTGGCTCTGCAGCGGCCAGAGCTGCCTTTCATGGAAGACTTCATATGCAAACTTCCTCAGAAGTGCCAGATCCAAAACTCTCTTCTTGCTTAACCTGTGGCCAGAAAATACAGAGTGGCAGTGCAAAAGCCAGCAGGAACAACAATGCAGTTTTCATGCAGCCACAGCAGAAGGGGCCCGTGCTCTCATGGCAGGGCAGTGTGACAGAGTGCTCACCACCTGCCTGCCTTCCTTGTAATTGGCATTTGTCTCCCCCATGCTGCCTTACAGATCTTGGATGATACTGTGCAGTACTGAACCCAAAAAGCCTGAACGGGATCAAAACAGCTTTGACATATCTGCTAAGCCTGATGAATGCCATTTCAACTCATTTCCATAAGATTAGTATCTTGCTTTGTAAGCGCCTTTTCAACATGGGAAAAATAGTTTCTACCAACAGCATGCAGTGCTACAGATAACTAACATGAAAAATGTCATGCAACACAGGCACTGAATAACAAAATAATCAGTCTTTCCACTCAGATGCTTTCTAACATTACTTAGGCTTTTTTTGTGAGATGTGGTATTCACAATAAATAATTTAAAGACTTAATGTTCATTGGCTCCTTTGTCATCAGCAGCTCTTGAATTGCAAAATGGAAATAATCTCATTTTCTTGTATTTTGTACAAAGACCGCATATTTGTTAACAATTTGATAACTCTTTGCCATGCTCCACAAATATCCTCAGCATTGGATCCTGTCTCAAAGGCCTACTATATGAAAAAGAAATTTAAAGAGCAAGTCTGATGATTCCCTTTTTCTCTCTATTACAATAGCATAATTCATGCTGCTATCATTAAGGGTCTGTCAGCATTTTTATTAGCAACCACTACTCCAGGGGTTTATAACTCAGCAGTAAAAATTCACTCTAGAATGAAACTTGTCATCCAGGGGAGCTCTTATTTAAGCCCAAGTGTCAGACAATTGTATTTATACATTTTTAGAAGTTATGTTAAAGTACTTTCAATTGTCCAGGCAATTGGACGATATCGCTGACTGATAATTTGAGCCACAGCGCTGCAAAAAGAACTTGATGAATGTGACAGCAATAATTTCCTAAAGCTTGTGGCCACCATGTGCCTACAAGGCAAACATCCATGTATGTCTATTTTCAAGGAGTGCCTTAAGACAGACAGTATATTACCCACAGTACTTAAATCTTTCACCAACTCCTGTTGGTGTCTACTCAGAGGTAAGGCCAATCTTTCAATCTTTCATACTCATATTTTGGTTGTAGCAAAGATGTCCACTCAACAGCTTCAAATTGTTAAGAATTTCAGAACCTCCCAGCAAATTCAGCACTTAGGTCCTGTAGCATTTCAGTGCATGCTTCAGCACTTGCCCAACTTTTTATCTCCTTTGCAATCCCTAGCCTAAACCACCCATGTATTTTCACAGTGTTACAGAAAGCAGGGCTAAATCTCTCATCATCTTAAATCATCCCATATTTTCTTTATTAGTACATGCAAAACAGGAAAAATAAGGAAAGCAACTAATTGCAATACATACAGGAAATCATACTTCTTTAAGTGCTCCAAGTCATCACATCAAAACAACCTAAGTGGGGAAGTTCTGAGCAGCAATAAAAACCCACTGCCAGCAGCACCTGTAATCAGGGGATGGCTGTAGTATGAGAGTTCTATAACCTGGTGGTCAGCCTCTGACCTATAATATACACACAGCTTTCAAGCTGTGTAAGTACAGTTCAGTAGATGGTACACTCCACAATTCTGTCTTCTCCCTTGATGTGGCTCTGACATAACATGTCACGTGATGAGGAAGGGATGTGATGCTAGGCTGAGGCCCATGACAGAGAACTTACAACACTTCTAGCATTAAACTGCTCATACCCTTCCTCCACAGCCCCCACTGCTTGGCACAGCCTGCAAAGGATGATGGAGCAAGGTATCTCTGCAAGCAGCGAGACGGAAGTACTGCTAACATGCAAGTTGTGGCTGAAAGTGCAGAGAACTGATGTGACTCCCAGGCCAAGTTTGGAAACTGCTATACTCAGCTAAAGCTACGGTAACACTGATACTGGTGCTTGAAGCTGAATGAATTCAGGGCAAGAATGAATGAACTGGGATGGGAGCAGGAAATTCAGCAGGACAGGAGATAGGGGACCTGGGGCTCTTTGCAAGTGTGCTATACAAAGATGAAGGGGAATACTGGAGATAGAGGAGCAAAGCATGTTTTCAGAAAATAAGGAGTAAAGAACTGAAAACATAAATATTAGGAAATAAGGACGAGAAAAATGAATAGTGGTGTAAAAGGGAGACTCCTTACATTACTGAGATTTTGAAACCTAGAGTATGGTCACTCTAGGATAGACTGCAGGCAGTTGTTTTGCTGGATGGAAGAGTAAAAGAGAAGCAGGATGACAGGGCAACACTGAAATACTCCGGTCAGTAAAAGAGGTGCATAACTTCCTTGAGAGGACTGTTATTCTACTTAAAAACTGCAGCATTCAACCTGCAAACTACATCCCTTAACTTTCTCTCTGAAGGCAGCAGGGCATACCTGACAAAAATTTCAGATGGTTCCATTTTGTGCGATAATGTCTGATGAGAAGAGAAGGCTGCGTGGAGACCTCATAGCAGCCTTCCAATATCTGAAGGGGGGAAAATAGGGATGCTGGGGAGGGACTCTTCATTAGGGACTGTGGTAACAGGAAAAAGAGTAACAGGTTCAAACTTAAACAGCGGAAGTTTAGATTGGATCTGAGGAAGAAATTCTTTACCGTGAGAGTGGTGAGGCACTGGAATGGGTTGCCCAGGGAAGTTGTAAATGCTCCATCCCTAGTGGTGGTCAAGGCCTGGTTGGACATAGCCTTGGGTGGCATGGTTTAGTGTTAGGTGTCCCTGCTCATGGCAGGGGGGTTGGAACTAGATGATCTTAAGGTCCTTTCCAATCCTAACTGTTCTATGATTTTATGATACTATGAACTCACACTGCACACTAAGCTCTGCATTATCCCTAACCTGCTTTATGTAAGTGAATCATTCCAGCTGGACTGCTGGAGAGAGATTGCAGATTATGGAACAACTCTGTTTCAAACAAAATACCACTTCAGCCAAGGTCATGTTTTAGAGGGTAATGAGAGAATCTCCTTCTTAAAAGATGCCTGATTTTGAACTGTGGCCGATTACATTAAATTCCATGAATCTTCCAGAAAAGATTTTGCTCTTGTCAAGAACACCAGTTAATAGATTCACACTGCCTGTGACTTAATTAATTCTCCTTATTGCTCTTTAGACTAAAATCTGGTCATTCTTAGTGGAAGGGAGATTTGAGGAAATAATCACCTTTACAGAGCAATTCTTTGACGGAGACTATTTCTCATGTGGCTATAACCTACAGTCACTGTTGTCTGACAAGAGCCTTTTAACTGAAATTGCTCCTATTACAACTGTAATAAAATCAGTTTAGAAGATGAAGAGGCTGGCTTTATGTGTTCATTCTTCACTTCCTCCTCTTTAGGTGAGATTTCTATCATTTATTGTACTCCAACAAATTAAAATACTCAAAATTAGAGGTTTTTGTGCCAGCTATCACCGCAGACAGAGTGGGTGAAGCAGCCACCTTACTGCCATGGAACCAAAGTGGCTCAGGGACATAACAAGACACCTGAACATACAAGGCAAGAAGGTTGGAAGCAGCATTCACCTGAGGGAACACTGGAAAGTAAAACACTCCTTTTTTCAAAGTCAGACCTAGGAAATAATTCAGGAGAAGCAAGCAGTTCAGCAGCTTTTACTTGTGTTCTTACTTTTTTAACACAAACTAAAAACATGGGCTTGAAGGCAGTACCCTGCAGCACTTACATCTCAGATACAAGCCGTCCACATTCAGAAGGAAAATCCAGAGGACCAGTGGATGGTCAGGAGTTGTATTTCTAGCTGGATTTATAAGCTAGTAAATGTCAATTTAAGTTATTGTCATTCATTTTATTGGCAAACAGATGGGCTTCCTAACATTGATTATACTTACGTATATTACTTATGCGCTACCTCTATTATTGTCTACCAGATTTGCATTTCAGTAACTTCAACAAGCCTGCTCATGGTCTTCTTGTAAGCATCATTAAACCCTTCTCATTTCTTCTCAGAACCAATTTTGTTGCCTTCTAGTTCCAGCATTTATGCCAAAGAGAGACATGCCGATGTGGTTTTCTCACTTCTAGGGCACTGTCATGCAGCATGGTGGAATTTATACCAAGGCATAACACAGTCTTCTGGAAGGGTGGATGGTTTTCCTAAGGTTCTAGAACAGCATCTGGAGAAGGCCAAGTCTGTTCAGATAAAGTAAATCCTAAGCCATAGCTCTGTTCTGGAGTCCAACTAAAACTTTAAAAGAATGAAACACAATGCAGAGGAGTTAAGCACACATTTTATCTTTAGGTAAATGCTCAAAAACTCACTAGCATTGATTTAACTGCTGTATTTAACAGGATTGACTTGAGTATGCACTTAAATATCTTACTGAACTGGCAATTTTACAGATCTCATTTAACATGAAAACGTTTTAGAAATAAGTCAGGTGTACAGCAGTTAGGAGCTTCTGAAGCTTGTACCTACTGATGTGGAATTCACAAAAATGAGCTTCAGATTGTTACAGCCCTAAATCCCCTTTGAGTTACACTGAAAACTCAACTCTTCATGAACTCACCTGCCTAACTCTCTACTTGGCAAATGGAAACAGCTTCCACTTCCCTACAGTTCTGCAAACTTATCAATCATGTCATTAAAACACGACAACCCACCAGGTTCTCACAGTCCCTGGCCTGGGTGAGCACTGCTATTTCTCTCTAACTCTTCTGCAAGAGCTTGCCTGGCCCCAACACAAGCTATCGTTATCACTGATCCCTTTACTCTGGAACAGGCTGTACCTGACTGGGTCAGGTAACACAGTCCCACTGCCTGAGGTTTAGGTATTCAGTCATGTCTGTGTCTCTGTCTCAACAAGGAACGGTTACCTGTTGCTTTGGTACTATGTTGGTTACAGGAAAAAGTTAGCTAAGAAGAAACTTCAAAGGGGTAACAGTTAAAACAGGTGATGTTGGCAGCATTCTCCAGGACATTACATTCCTTCAGCCCTTCCCTGCTCAGGATTAGTGTTTTGGAAGAATGTAAAATGCACTGACAACACTAAGAGATTTTGACAGGCCCATCAAATGTTGTTGGGCTGGAACAGAGAGAAATCCTGGGGCTCACAAGTGCTAACTCAGAGAAAACTCCCTTTCATGTCACTGGGAAGGTAGCCAGAGGGAAAGGTGAACACTGAAATCCACTACTGGCGTGGTTAATGTCCCAAAGGAGCTTGCCCATTCCTGCTAGTGATTTTTCCTGGGCTCTGGATCGGATGCTGAATGCAGTGAAAGCTCTGCAGTTCTGCATATCATGCAAGAGCTTTTTCCACAGCAAGCCAAAAAAGAAAAGCAGGAGCAGCCAACAAACGACAAGCCTCAGAGTGCCTGGACAAAGTCCCCCTGGCTACAGCCAGAGCTCCTTCTGCTCTGTAGAGCACAATGAAACAGGCTCCCAGAAGCTGTAACCATAGAGAAAACTCAATTTTCTTTCCTCCAGTTACGGATTATTTCAATTTTAAAAACTGAAGAGCTTTAAAAAAATACACAACTTTAACATGTATTTTAACTATATATTGTATGTTTTATACGCATGTTATATGTAATAGAGTGTTATGTAATTATATACATATATATTGAGTTGTTATAGACTATTTATTCTCAGACCATTTATAGTTAAAGAAAATTACTTATCATACTGAATGTACAAAGTTACCCAATGACAAGCAATTTTTTCCTCCACAAATACAAGAAACTGTCCTTTTCCTTCACTGATCTAGAAATCAGACATTTCAAAAGTACCAGCAATCAGATTTGGCCTTATTACTAGTAGAGCTTGCTACCTAATGTGAAGGCTTTTATAGTAGCAAGTAAATCATCAAGTAATTTTCAGGTATATTTTTAGACAGTTGTAAGGGGCTCAGCAGATCCTCACCTATAAAAATTCCTGACACTTTCACATTACTGCTATCAATTCTAGACATTTTCCAAGTGCAGAAGGTAATTATAATTATTAGCATTTATAATAAATCACTAAGCTGGAAATATTTTTTGAAAGATGCAAACTATCAGTGATCAATTTTATCACTCTGATCTCTCAAAGTGTGTGCAAAACGGGTACACCCAGAAAGGCCAATAAGTGTGTTTTAGAAAGATACATAATCATCTTTTTGTTTGACTGAACTGTAAATGAGGGAACCAGAATGCCTGCAGTGTGTTATCCCATTCTAAAACAACAACAATGTACAAGGAGAACAGTTCTATGATCAAATCAAATTTACCACGTCTGAATTCAAAAGTGCAGCTCAGCTGAAATGACTTGCAATACAAATTATTTGGTAAAGAAGCAATTACCTACACTAGTTCTGCTTTGTCTGGGATCCAAGTAGATTAAGACAGTTTGGTAAAATTGGGATAGGCCCTTTGAGCAGACTGTCTGAAATCAGTCTTCACTGGCAGAGTACTTTGTGCAACACAGCCTGCACCAAAAGGTGCTTTGTGTGCATAAACGCTATCCTCCTGGTATGAAAGGAGGAGATGGTGACCCTTCTGCTAGTCAGTCATTCATTTCAGCCACTCCTTCCCCACCAGATGTGGTGAGAAGAATAGAAGAATAGCATCACAGAATTGCTCGTGGTGGAAGGGACCTTGAAGCTCATCTAGTTCCAACATCATTTTAGCTCTCTTTGCCCTGAAACTGGGACTTCCACGTGTGTAAGCGCTATACCAACTACTACATACAGAATGCCAGATATAAAAACGAGCACCAAGTACTTAGGATGCTTATTCGGAATCTACGATGCCATAAACATTTTGATTAACTGGTCCTGGAAAGCCCCATACTAAGTACTTCTTCCTGAAGTTAGGTCAATAGTCAGTCTTTTTATCCTCCTTCATACATTCCTGTTTGACAGCAGTGTCTTTTATTACCAGCATGCACAGTGATCAGCTGTCCTCTCACTCATATAAAAGCATATCCAAAGATCCAGGCTTGGGATTTGGAGGGTACTGTGTATGTTTCAGTTAATTTTCTAACTGCTCCCTCTTTTTAGAATATGCTAGACTGTGTCAAGAATATGCACTGCTCCCATAGTTTGTGGTAACAAGCAGATGGAACATTAGTAGGCTTAAACCTCAAGATTTAAAACTATGAAAAGAGATACATCTGTTCTTATTTTCTGCTCCTATAAAACATGAGGAGAATGGGAGGAATTTGGAAGATGAGAACCGGAGTCATATGGTATCCATCAAAATGCATATGGTTTCTCTCTTATCTTTGTCTCTGCGGTGCATAAATATATGAAATTGATCCCAGTACTGCTGCATATAAGTGACTGTAGGATGGCATTCTTAGGCCAATTACTATGACCAGTTACAGACAACGAGAAGAAGGTGTTTTCCTCATTACGTCCCTTGGCTCTCCAGTAGTAATGCTGGTTCATATGCAGCCTTTTTCACCACAGTTCTATCAGCATGTGAGATGCTGGGTGCTATGTACTACTTGCATCATTCTTCTTACATTGGATCTTGGTCTTACTATTTCAACACACTTAGCTTTGCTTCTTATTCCTTCAAGTGTTTGTGTGCCTGTTCGATCTCACACTACAGGTAGGGCTGGATACCTTGTGAGTTTAATGAATACAGCAGTCTGTCCACCTGAACTGTCATTTGCATTCCTAATAATCACCTTTATAACTAGAGATGAGAAGCAAGTTGTCATTAAAGGTCCTCTATTACACTGGGAGATGGCCTGAGCTCCTACACTGGCTTACTCTGCATTATGTTTCATGCACAGGTATGACTGATTCATTCACCCAGTCTTGTGCTTTAGCTCACTCCCCTCTAGGAAATGGCAATACAAAGGGATAACAAAACATTAAATAATCTTGATACTTCCCTTCCTAACCCAAAATAGTAATGAGTTGAATGCAAACCCAAATCTTTTCTTCAAATGAGCTCAAATGTAATTAGACAGAAGAGCTCAGGATGCTACACAGGATTTCTACAAACCTCTGGGAAATCCTTAGTTTGCTCCACTATCTCTGTCTTTGTCCTCCTATTTCAAATGCCTCCCTACCCAACATATATTTGATTTAGTTTTAAGTTAGTTACCAAAAAAAGTCCAATTACCTAAGCTATAAAACTGCATTTGGTTTGTAATGAAGAGCCTGAGCCCATCACACTACAAACACTAAGTTCTCAAAGATGCTTTCACAAGAAAAAATTGAGTCCTTGAGCCAAATTCACCTCTGCTTTTCCATTCCCAAAGCAATCCCAAGGTGCTTTTGCAGCATCTACACTCATCACCACAATGACAAAGGCTAACGAAGACATCCCACTGTGGGGAACTTACAAGGTGATCTCTGCTTTCTCTTCCATATTCCTTCTATAATCTACCATCACTCATGTGAACGTTTTTCTGGTACATGCAACACTACTTTTCAGTGCTGGCCTCAAAGGGATCCTTAACAGTGGAGCAAGCCTGCAAAATTAAAGAGCCCCTATTCTTCTCCCTTATCCAACCCCAAATATAACTTGCATTTGCATAAATTTTATTTATTCCAGAAGCTTAATTTATTCCAGAATATCCTTGTGGGGGCACTAGTTGAAAAGCGGCAATTCCAGCCATGACTTCCAAAGCAAGTTATTCCAAAGCAATAACTCAGCTCTGGATCAGAGCTCTGTTTGTTTTTCACTCTGCTCAGCCATCAGAGTCCCATAGATGAGCTGGTAGAGCCTGTCTTCCCTAGAACTGCCGTATAAGCAGGACCTTCATCACAGACAACTGCATTTGTGGCAGCGTGACACCCCTGAAATTCATACTGCATCTGAAAGCTTCCAATAAATTCTTCTCCACTAAGCAGATTGAAGACTGACAGAAAAAATCCCCCAGAGAAGTGAAAAGTCCTCAGGGGAAGATTTTCTCCATAGAATATCTGACCTGTAGAAGTGGCACCCTCCTCCCAGGTTATCACACAGGGAGCCTTTTACAGTTTAAGCAGCAGAGTTGCCACAAGGAAAGAATTTGTATATCCTTTCAATATTTAGCATTTCAGTATTCTATAACACACTTCTAAACCATGTTTTGAAATCTTTCATTATCAGAAAACTTGATATATCTTCCAAATTTTGCTGAAATTAAGCATGTATTTAGGGTAAAAGAGGGGATTTGCACAGGTTTTCTGCGTTTGATTATTCTGAAAGGCATATTTGTATACTCCAAGAAATTGCTAGCCTTTTTCATGTACAAACATTTGAGTGCCCGAATAGGAATACAGAGTGTCTCTGTGATGAAGGCTGCACATACTGAGTATTCTGACAGTGTCTCAGTATAACCCTCTGTCGTGGTTTGAGGCCCCTCAAACAGTTCTGTGCCTCCCCCCCCCTCTTTCTTCCCCAGTCCCGGGGAAATGGGA